>PVJS01026297.1:0-21266 GCA_004027185.1 Glis glis | reverse complement strand
TGTTGGGGATTGAACCTAGGGGTGTTCTACCTCGGAGCTGCATCCCCAGCCCTCTTTTATTTTTTATTTGGAAACAGGGTTTCACTAAGTTGCCAAGTTTGACTTCGAAATTGTGATCCTCCTGTCTCAGCCTCCCAAGTATTGGGATTGTGGGTACGCGCCACCATGCCTGGCTTTGGTAATATTAACTTTAAAATTACAAAATAACCACACAGGGAGAGGATTGCCATTTATAGAGCACCTTCTGCATGTGCTCATTCTAGTCTTGTGAAGGACGTTGGCATCTTCCATGTGAGATAACTGAGGCTGGCTTGTCCAGTGTTCTACATGATCTATCTAGTTTATATTTTGAGATAGGGTCTTGCTAAATTGTCAAGGTTGGCCTCAAATTTATACTCTTCCTGACTCAGCCTCCTGAGTCAGGAATTACTGGGATTACAGGTGTGCATCACCATGCCCTGCTGACCAGTACTCTTTTTTCTTTTTTCCTTTCCCCCTCCCCTCCCTCTCCCTTTCTCCCTCCCTCCCTCCCTTCACTGGGGATTGAACCCAGGGGAGTTTTTATTTTTTTTCCAGAGCTGGGGATTGAATCCAGGGGCATTCTACCTTGAGCTACACCGTCAGCCCTATTTTTTTATGCTTTATTTTGAAACAGGATCTCACTAAGTTGCGGAGGGCCTCACTAAATAGCTGAGGCAGGTCGTGAACCTGTGATCCTCCTGTCTCAGCCTCCCAAGTACGGGGTACAAGCATGTGCCACCACGCCCGGTTTGTTATTTTGAAACAGGGTCTTGCTAAGTTACTATGTGTTGGCCTCAAACCTGTGATCCTTCTTTCTCAGCCTCCTAAATACTGGGATTACAGTCATATGTCACTGTCTCCAGCTGGCTAGTACTCTTGTGGTACTGGGGATTGATCCCAGAAGCATTTTACCTCCCAGCTACGATCTCAGCCCTTTTTAGTTGTTTTTGTTTTAAGCCAGGCGTGGTGGTGCACCCTTGTAATCCCAGTACTTGGGAGGATGAGACATGAGGATCGGAGGTTGGTGACCAGCCTCAGCTACTTAGTGAGGCCCTCCGCAACTTAGTGAGACCCTGTTTCAAAATAAAGAATAAAAAAATAGGACTGGGGGTGTAGCTTGGAAGTAGAATGCCTCAGGGTTCACTCCTCAGTACTGCCAAAAAAAATGTGTATATATGTACACACATATAAATGAGCTCAAGGTGGCTGTATTTCTTTCTCTCTCTCTCTCTCTCACTCACTCACTATTGTTATTATTATGATGATGATGTTTTCGTGGTGCTGGGAATCAAATCCAGGGCCTCATGCATGCTAGGTAGGTGCTCTACCACTAAGCTACTATTCATCCTTCTATTCAAAAAGATTGCATAAAGTGTTTGTATGGATATAGCCATAATTTGACCCTACTGACGAATTTTTTTGTTTCTGATATTCTGTATTAAAAGTAATTTTTCAGCCGGGCGTGGTGGCGCACGCTTGTAATCCCAGTACTTTGGGAGGCGGAGACCGGAGGATCCGGGTTCGCGGCCAACCTCAGCGCGCATGCGTGCGCACGATCGATCGATGGATAGATCGATCGGTCTCTCTCTCTCTCTCTCTCTCTCTCTCTCTCTCTACCTAGTGAGGCCCTCCTCAACTTCGTGAGACCCGGTTTCAAAAATAAAGCATTAAAAAATAGGGCCGGGGGCGTAGCACGGAGGTAGAACGCCCCTGCATTCAGTCCCCGGTACCGCAAAAAAAAAAAAAAAGTAATTTTTCATGGATTGTCTTTCCATGTATAACCTCTGTTCATCTGGTTAACCTTTCTGTAGAGCAGATTCCTGGGAGCAGAGTTGCTGGATCAAAATTTAGACATAAACTACCAAATTGCCGTCTGCAAAGGCTATTTTTCATTCCTTGCAGATTCTTTTTTTTTTTTTTTTTGGTACAGGGGATTGAACCCAAGGGCGTTCTACCTCCGCGCTATACCCCTGGCCCTATTTTTTTTTATACTTTATTTTGAAACCGGGTCTCACGAAGTTGCGGAGGGCCTCACTAGGTAGAGAGAGAGAGAGAGAGAGAGAGAGAGAGAGAGAGAGCGAGCTGAGGCTGGCCGCGAACCCGGATCCTCCGGTCTCTGCCTCCCAAAGTACTGGGATTACAAGCGTGCGCCACCACGACCGGCTATTCCTTGCAGATTCTGAAAGTGCATTTAAGAGTAATTATTTTTCCCTTCTGTGTATCCTGTTTGTGACCTTGGCCCATTTTGCTGGATTTCTTCTTGGTTATAAGAACTCTGTATGTACTGGAGAAATTAGCTAACCCTTTGACTTACACTTTGTACATGCTTTTCTTCAGAAGGTGATATGGTTAGTTTGGCCTCACAAAGTTAAATTTTATGTAGACAGATCTGTCATATTTATGACTTCTGGGATTGTTAGTCTTCAGCTTTTTGTCAGTTTACTAGGAGAAAGGTGATGCTTTAAAAAAAGTATTTGCCCATAAATAGAGTATTTACCCTATTTTGTAATGTTTATCGTTTAATAGTGTTATAGTTAATAGTTTTATAGTTGTTTGAACAAAGAGTGGCCTGAAATTGGTGAGTGTTCCTTCATTTTTCTAACTGCATTGCATCTGGACTTGGTGGGGTTTTTTTGTTTTGTTTTTTAGTATTGGGGATTTAACCCAGGGCCTCCTACATGCTAGGCAAGTGCCCTACCACTGAACCTCACCCCCAGCCCTTATTATTTATTTATTTGTTTGTTTATTTATTTATTTATTTATTTATTTATTTATTTTTGAGACAGAGTCTACTTTTGCCTGGCTGGCTTCAAATTTCTGATTCTCCTTCCTGCTTCAGCCTCCCCGAGTTGCTAGGATTACAGTCATGTATGCTACTGCGCCCAGCTTGGATTCAGTTTTTTAAAGTTTTTATAGTATTTAGATACTGGAAATTAATATTCAGGTGTAAAATAATTGTCTTATCCATAATTTGGATTATGCACTTCTTTTTCTTCAAATATTAGAACTTGGGGGGATTGGTTTACAAAACCAAATAAAACATTGTGTTCCCCATTACAGATTTATAGTGTTGAATGGTTTTCCAACTTATTCTAAAGCCAGTTTGACAAATTTGCTATATTTGAATGATAGACAGAAGTCTGTGTACCAATTCTGGGAGTAACATACATGCAAACTAGTCCATGGTTATTATTACTCAGGTGCAGACGTTGTTCCAGAAGCCTGGTAAATAGTCACTTTTAAGAAACGGGGGTAGGGGAGTGAGGGGGCTTACAGGAGGGAGATTCTTTTTGTGTGTGTGTGTGTGTGTGTGTGTGTGTGTGTGTGTGTGTGTGTGTGTTACTGGGGATTGAACTCAGGGACATTCTACCTCTGAGCTCCACCCCTAGCCCGATTTTTTATTCTTTATTTTGAAACAGGGTCTCACTAAGTTGCAGCGGGTCTCACACGTTGCTGAGGCTGGCTGCGAGCCTGCGATCCTCCTGTCTCAGCCTCCCAAGTACCAGGATTACAAGCGTGCGCCACCATGCCCGGCTTGAGACTCTTTATGTGTGTGTGGTGCTTGGGATTGAACCCAGGGGCATTCTACCTTCCAGCTACACCTCCAACCCTACCCCCTTTTTGAAACAGGGTCTCACTAGGTTGCTGGGGGTCTTGCAAAGGTGCTGAGGCTGTCCTCTAACATACGATCCTCCTGTCTCGACCTCCAAAGTACTGGGATTACAGGTGTGTACCACTACACCCGGCTGGGAGGGAATTTTTTTTTTTGGTACTGGGGATTATACTCAGGGGCATTCTACCTCTGAGCTATACCTTCAGCCCTATTTTATTTTTATTTTTGAAATAGGGTCTCACTAGGTTGATGAGAGTCTCACTAACTGAGGTTGTCCTTGAACCTGCCATTCTCCTGTCTCAGCTTCCGAAGTACTGGAATTGCTATTTGGGATTTAGTAGGAAAAGGAGAGAGAGAGAGAGAGAGAGAGAGAGAGAGAGAGAGAGAGATGTGTGTGTGTGTGTGTGTGTGTGTGTGTGTGTGTGTTACTAGGGATTGAACCCAGTGTGTGTGTGTGTGTGTATGTGTGTGTGTGTTACTAGGGATTAAACCCAGGGGTTTTCTGTCTCTGAGTTATACCCTCAGCCCTATTTTATTTATTTTGAAACAGGGTCTCACTAAATTGCAGAAGTTCTCACTAAATTGCTGAGGTTGACCACAAACCTGCGATCCTCCTCTCTCAGCCTCCCAAATACTGGGATTACAGGTGTGCAGGACCACACCCGGCTTGAGAGATAGGTTTTAATGGGAGTGGTACTAGACAGTATTCCTGCCTTTATGGTATTAGTTTCTGTCCTGATTTGGGATATGATTCTCTTGGAATTCTTTTCTTGATTTGTACAGCTGCCACTGCACTGTTCATGACTGTATCCATGGGAACATGAGTAGGATAATATAAGTTTATAACTTGTTGCTAGGCATACCGAGCTCATAATGTATTAAAATTTTCTCATTAAAGTATTTGATATTTCACTTTTTATGGGAGAAGGTAGACTAGATTAGTTTGGAATCACAACTGTGAAATTACATAAATCCTTTCTAGTAAAAAGACTAGTCATGTTTTTAATTTATCAAATATTTGAAATGGAAGAGCATTAGTTTAAATAACTTTCTTTAAGCCTGGCCTCTTACGTGTAAAGGGTCAGTGTTTAGGTATGACCGCTTGACCCATTCTAGAATGTACATCAAATCTCAGAGTGACGACACATACATGTCTTAATGGTCCTTCTGACTCTGGGAACCTCAGGAGACTAATCAGGGAAGTTTCGTGGAGATTAAGATACCTGCTTCCCATTTTGGTTACAATTTTTATTTTTTGTTTTTGTGATACTGGGGATTGAACCCAGGGGCGTTTTACCTCCGAGCTACACCCCCGGCCCTAATTTTTATATTTTATTTTGAAACCGGGTCTCACGAAGTTGCGTAGGGCCTCATTAAGTAGCTGAGGCTGGCCGCAAACCCGGATCCTCCGGTCTCAGCCTCCCAAGTACTGGGATTACAAGCGTGCGCCACCATGCCCGGCTCAATTTTTATTTTTTAATTAAAGATTTTGAATAGTTAATGAATGTATCCTGATAACTAAATTTCAAAAAGCATAGGGCGAACTATAATTGGCCTCTTACCATGTTGCCCACATCACACAGTTCCCTTCCCCAGAAATTTACCACACTTAACTCCTTGTCTAATTATAATCTAAAGAATCACTTGAAGCTGGGCGTGGTGGCACATGCTTCTAATCCCAGTACTTGGGAGGCGGAGACAGGAGGATCCGGGTTTGCGGCCAGCCTCAGCTACTTAGTGAGGCACGCTGCAATTTAGGCCCTCTGCAAATTAGTGAGGCCCTCTGCAACTTAGTGAGACCCTGTTTCAAAATAAGGAATAAAAAATAAAGCTGGGCGTGGTGGCACATGCTTGTAATCCCAGTACCTGGGAGACTGAGATGGGAGGATCCAGGTTTGAGGCTAGCGTCAGCGACTTAGTGATACCCTGTTTCAAAAATAAAAGAATAAGCTGAGCGTGGTATTGCACGTTTGTAATCCCAGTACTTGGGAGGCTGAGACTGGAGGATCTGGGTTCGCAGCTAGCCTCAGCTACTTAGTGTGGCCCTCCGCAACTTCGTGAGACCTGGTTTCAAAAATAAAGCATAAAAAAATAGGGCCGGGGGTGTAGCGCGGAGGTAGAACGTCCCTGCGTTCAATCCCCGGTACCGCAAAAAAAAAAAAAAATAGGGCTGGGGATGTAGCTCAGAGGTAGAATACCCCTGGGTTCAATCCCCAGTACCACAAAAAAAAAAAAATCACTTGAGTAAATATTTAATAGAAAATATTTTTGCGGTTCTTTGCGTCAGCCACTCTAAGTGCTTTACAGGATAATTTTAGGAAGCAGTTACCTTCACCTCCATTTTACTGATAAGGAAACTGAGGCCTAAACGTGTTAACTAACTTGCATGAGGTTGAGTTTTTCTTGCCCGCTAGGCTGGGTGCTCCAGGACAACAGGAGCCATTTTTCATTGTGCTGGGTCCCTTCTGTCTGGGGGAATTGCTCTGCAGTCTGAAGTGTGATTTCACAGAAGTGATTATTGAGTCTTTGTTTATCACTTTGGCTTTGAACATAGCTGTCACTCAGACTTCTCTTGGTAGAGATCATGTTGGGAATTTGAGCAGCCCTAAATCTGCATATGTAGCAAAGGAACCTTACCTCATTTCTGGATTTCATGTTGAAACATTTAAGAGAACCCCTTGTGATTTGGTAAGGCCCAGTATTTGGGGAAGTGAATGGTTAACGTAGGGATCCTTATTATTGTGACTCCACTCCATTGGGTATATTTAGTTTTGTGTGTGTGTGGGGTGGGTTGTATTGGAGATTAGATCCAGGGATGTTCTACCTCTCAGCTACACGCCCAGCCCTATTTATTTTTCATTTTGAAACAGGGTCTTGCTAAATTGCTGAGGATCTCACTAAATTGCGGAATCTGGCCTCAAACCTGTGATCCTCCTGTCTCAGACTTCCAAGTACTGGGATTATAGGTGTGTGCCACCTGGCCCAGTAGTGGGTGTGTTTAGTTTTTATCCCTTTCCCTTCACTCTAACTCTGTCTTGGTCTACTGTCTTTTCAGTTTCTTTCTTTTTTTTTTTTTGGCGGTACTGGGGATTGAACCCAGGGGTGTTTTACCTCCGAGCTACACCTCTGGCCCAATTTTTTATCCTGTATTTTGAAACCAGGTCTCACGAAGTTGCGGAGGGCCTCACTAAGTAGCTGAGGCTGGCTCTGAACCCGGATCCTCCGGTCTCTGCCTCCCAAGTACTGGGATTACAAGCGTGTGCCACCACGCCTGGCCTTCAGTTTCTTAATATAATAGAGAAATAGATAAGACTAGGAGAAATCTAATAGAAGGAATATACTTCTTTGTTAGTGATAAGTATCTGTGACCTTGAAAATCTGTGTTTAGTATAAGATACACATAGTGCTTTAAGTTTCTTACCTTAGAAGTATAGAAAATAAAAGTAAGCAGGCTAAGATTACTGAGTTTATTTGGTAAGAGGAAATTCAAGAATAGTTAAAATTTATATACTATTATTGAATGCATTTCTCATTTGTTAAATGGGATAATATTAATATCATGGGGTTGATTGGATTAAGAGATAGCCTTTATAAATTGGGCTGATGATTCAGTGGTAATACTACTAGTTAATAGTTAAATTTAACTGGGTGTGGTGGTGCACACCTGTAATCCCAGTATTTGGGAGGTTGAGACAGGAGGATTGCATGTTTGAGGCTAGCTGCAGCAATTTAATGAGATTCTTGGCAACTTAGTGAGACCCTGTTTCAAACTAAAAAATAAAAAGCTAGAAGTGTAGCTTGGAGGTAGAATGCACCTGGGTTAACCCCTCCCAGTACTCCAAAAAAAAAAAAAGTAAATCTTGTGGAGCACATGGTGTGTGCCAGCAGAGCATGAACACATGTATTCTGAGACAGTATAGTATGGGTGGGATAGGGTGGGGGGTGAAGGTAGGAAAGCCATTTTAGAGATCTTACAGTTTTCTAGCTGAGCACGGTGGCACATGCTTGTAATCCCAGTACTTGGGAGGCTGAGACAGGCGCATCATAGGTTGGAGGCCAGTCTCAAAAACTTAGCAAGACCCTCAGCAACTTAATGAGACCATGTTTCAAAATAAAAAATTAAATCTGGCTGGGGTGTAGCTCACAGGTAGAATGGCCCTGGGTTCAATCCCCAGTACCAAAAAAAAAAAAAAAAGACCTTACAGTGTTCTAGCTGAGCATGGTGGCACACTCCTGTAATCTCAGGGAGGCTGAGACAGGAGGATTGCAGGTTTGAAGCCAGCCTCAGCAATTTATTAAGGTCCTCAGCAATTTAACAAGGCCCTGTTTTAAAATAAAAAATAAAAGAGAGCTGGGGGGAATAGCTCAGAGGTAGAATGCCCCTGGGTTCAATCCCAGTACCAAAAAAAAAAAAGATTGTATAGTGTTCTAAACCCAATAGTGAAGGCTGAGTAAGCATTCGAAACAGAAGAGATTAGATTTGAGAGGATGTGAATAGCTAGTGCTGAGAGGACTGAGAAACGGAAGGGAGGTGCAAAGCTTGGCCTTGAGGCATAGAGCAGCGGGGTACTGTGGAACAGGAGAGCGGTCTGGAGGTGTCACTCGTGCTTCAGAAACAGAACAGGTGGGTGACAGTAGAGTCGTGTAGCTGGACCAAAAGGGGTGGTGGTGCCAGCACGAAGCATACTGCTGCTGCAGGGCCTCAGAAAGGCTGGGGAAGAGCGGGGCCCAGTGGTGCATGCCCGTAATCCAGCCACTTGGCAGGCCTTGCAAGTTCGAGGCCAGCCTGGGGGAACTCAGACTTTGTCTCTATAAAAAATAATAATAATGCTGGGCGTGGTGGCGCACGCTTGTAATCCCAGTACTTTGGGAGGCGGAGACCAGAAGAACTGGGTTGGTGGCCAGCCTCAGCTCTTTCTCTCTCTCTCTCTCTCTCTCCCCCCCCCCCTACTTAGTGAGGCCCTCCGCAACTTCGTGAGACCCGGTTTCAAAATAAAGTATAAAAAAATAGGGCCGGGGTGTAGCGCAGAGGTAGAACCCCCCTGGGTTCAATCCCTGGTACTGCAAAAAAAAAAAAATAGGGCTGGAGGTGTAGCTCGGAGAGGTGTAAAGCATTTCTGGGAAAGAAAGAAAGGGAGGGAGAGGAAAAGAGAAAGAAAAGAAACGGAGAGGGAAAAGGGCAGCCATGGAAGTGGAGGTGCTGGGGTCTCCAGAGGACTCGGCATGAGAGGGATGGGGCTAGACTGAGCACCAGTGGAGGATACCGTAGAAAGTCCCGGACTGCAGTAACTGTGCCCTCCCTGTCCCAGCACAGGGCAAGTGCACTCTTAGTCCCCCGAGGGGCTAAGATTTATTAGAGGGGGTTAGGTTTATTTGATGGTAGAGGCTGGATGGGACTGGCTATGGGGGAGTGGGCAGTGCATAGATGAGGTGAAGTTTGCCTCTTAAATGGTGAGAACCTCATGACATCCCAGAATTCCATTAGCCTGGTTCGTCCCCTCCAGGCAGCAGATTAGAAGGTTCCCCTGTGGGAGAAAATTGGCCTAGGTGTGAAGGTCTGCACTTGAATGTCTCCCTGTACACTAGTGACCATTGCTGCTAGTGTGTCCTTAAAACAGCAGCAGTTTGATCTGTCTGGCGCTTAGTGGTGGTGGGATTTAGGAAGAGCTCAGCAGGCATTGCTGGCTCAGGTTTCAGGCGTAGATTTGGTTGTGGTCACTTGGTGGCTGGAGCTGGAGCAGCAGGATGGGGAAGCGGCTGGTGCGGCCACACGTCTCTCCTCCTGAGGGCTCTCGCAAGGGCCCCTTCGTGCTCCTCGCAGCATCATGGCCTCTGGTGATTTACGAGAAGTGCAGGCCTGAGAGGCAAGTGCCCCTAGAGAGCCAATGGTGAGCTGTGTCGCCTTTTAGGACCAGGCCTTGGAAGTTACCTGGCATCACATTGCAGCCATAGTCACGAGTCTGCTCAGGTTCTATTTTTTTTTTTGGTAACAGGGATTGAACCCAGGGGCGTTCTACCTCCGAGCTACACCCCCGGCCCTATTTTTTATCCTTTATTTTTAAACCAGGTCTCACGAAGTTGCGGAGGGCCTCACTAAGTAGCTGAGGCTGGCTGCGAACCCGGATCCTCCTGTCTCCACCTCCCAAGTACTGGGCTTACAAGCGTGCGCCACCACGCCCAGCTACAAGTCTGCTCAGCTTCTAAGGGAGGGAACACAGAGTCCCTCTCCTGATGCAGTTGAATCAAAGTCACTTTGTAAAGGAGAACGTGTGGGATGAGACATTGTGGTCATCTTTGGAATAGACGATCTACCACAGTTCCAGCTTGGTCACAATAATTCGTGTTCTTCCTACATGTAGATTACACCCAAAACCTCCCCCAGGTCCCCGGTCTCATTAGCTACAAGTTTAGAATCTTGTCACCTAAACCAGGCCCAGCCAAGGCCAGACGAAGCTCCTCAGTTTTGCTTTCTGTAGTTCTGAACCTGTGGAGACTCAGAGATGAGCAGTATACCACTCCTTCTAGCTTAGAATGGAGGGACAGTTAGGATAATTGCTGTAGATACCTCTGTTCAGAAGAGCGGGCGGCAGGAGGCACAACAGTCCCCAATCCAGAGCTAGGTGGGTCTGGCCTTCCTTGATCGGGACTGGGAGTGACTCTCTGAGGCTCTTGTCTCTGATCTCTGAGATTTTTCTACTTTCTGAGTTACCCTTTTGTACAAGAAAGGGCTGATTTTTTTTTTTTTTTTTGCGGTACCGGGGATTGAACCCAGGGGCATTTTACCTCCGAGCTACACCCTCGGCCCTATTTTTTTTTTTTATACTTTATTTTGAAACAGTCTCATGAAGTTGCGGAGGGCCTAAGTAACTGAGGCTGTCCACGAACTCAGATCCGCTGGTCTCCGCCTCCCAAGTATTGGGATTACAAGCGTGTGCCACCACGCCCGCGTGAAAGGGCTGATTTTTATAGCTGAATAGTTCACTTCATGTTCGTAGACTTTTAGAAGGAATAAACTGTTCCTTCATTTTTTGCTGTTTTTGTCTCAATCTAAACTGGTACAATTTCTTTCTTTCTTTTTTTTTGAGGTACTGGGGATTGAACCCAGGGGCATTCTACCTCCAAGCTACACCCCCAGCCCTATTTTTTATTCTTTGTTTTGAAACAGGGTCTCACTAAATTGTGGAGGGCCTCAGTAAGTAGCTGAGGCCAGTCGCGAACCGGATCCTCCGGTCTCAGCCTCCCAAGTACTGGGATTACAACCGTGTACCACCACACCCGGCATTACAATTTCTTTAAAAATCTTGTGGGCAGCCGGGCATGGTAGCGCACACTTAGAATCCCAGTACTTGGGGGACGGAGACAGGAGGATCGCAGGTTCACGGCCAGCCTCAGCTTCTTAGTGAGGCTCTCTGCAACTTAGTGAAACCATTTTTCAAAATAAAAAAAAATAGGGCTGGGGGTATAGCTCAGAGGTAGAATTCCCCTGGGTTCAATCCCCAGCACCCCACCCCCAAATCTTGTGGGCTTTCAGCATGTCAATCTGTAATCCACTCCATTAGACAAAAGCCACACTGAGAAATGTCCTTGTGACAAGCCCTTCACTTCCTTAGGCTCCTAGTGAGTCTGCTGTAGGACAGTTTACCTCATCTTCAGAAACTGTTGAAGGACATGACCTGCAAAGGCCATCTGTGAGATCCTTAGGAGGCCCTGGGTCTATTTGCAAAGTCCATGTGGACCTTTCTTAGATCTTTCTGAGGTTTTAAAAAGAGTTTTACAATCACAGCCTGGATTTGATCTTTTTCCTGAAGAATTCTTTCTTTCTTTTTTTTTTCTTTTTGCAGTATTGGGGGTTGAACCCAGGGGCATTCTACTTCCGAGCTACACCCCCAGCCCATTTTTTATTCTTTATTTTGAAACAGGGTCTCACTAAGTTGCAGAGAGCCTCACTAAGTAGCTGAGGCTGGCTGCGAACCTGTGATCCTCCTGTCTCAGCTTCCCAAGTACTGGGATTACAAGGGTGTGCCACCATACCCAGCTTTCCTGAAGAATTCTGAGACTCATTTCTCATTTGGAGAATAATTTTATACTAAGGATAAACAGTTTTATTTTTTAACCCAGTAAGTCCTCACTCCTTTTTTTTTTTTTGGGGGGTGCTGGGGATTGAATCCAGGGTTGTTCTAGCCCTGAACTATATCCCCACCCCTTTTAAATTTTTGGTTTGAAACAGGGTCTTGCTAAATTACTATGCTCTGGCCTCAAACCCGCCATCCTCCTGCCTCAGTCTTCTGAATAACAGGGATTATAGGCATGTGCCACTGTGCCCTGACTTTTTTTTTTGTACTGGGGACTGAACCCAGGAACGTTCTACCTCTGAACTACATCCCCAGCCCCCTCTTTAAATTTTTTGTTTTGAGACAGCTTGAACCTGTGCTCCTTGTGTCTCAGCCTCCCAAGTACTGGGATTACAGGCATATGTCACCATACCTGGCATGACTCCTTTTTTTGCATTACTGGGGATTGAACCCAGGGGCAGCTACCTCTGAGCTACACTCCCAGCCCTATTTTTTATTCCTTATTTTTGAAACAGAGTCTCACTAAGCTGTGTCAGGTCTCACTAAATAGCTGAGGCTGGCCGCGAACCTGCAATCCTCCTGTCTCAGCCTCCTAAGTCCTGCGATTACAAGTGTGCGCCACCACGCCCGGCATGGCCCCTTCATTTTTAATTTGCTTCCCAGCTCATCTCTCTTCTCTTTGATTTTATCACAGCAGTGGAAAGAGTCTGAGTGGCACTTTCAAGATTCTGCCTGGAAATCTTCTTAGATTGATTATTGTCCTACCACTACATAACAGGGGTGCCCTTTTCCCCAGCATTCAGTAATAGTTTTATTTTTTCTTTTTTGTGGTACTAGTGATTGAACCCAAGGGCATTCTATCTCTGAGCTACACCCCCAGTCCTTTTTATTTTTTGTTTTGAAACAGGGTCTCACTATGTTGCTGAGAGTCTTGCTACTTGCCAAGGCTGACCTCGAACCTCTGATCCTACTGTCTCAGCCTCTCAGGTACTGGGGTTACAGGCATGCGCCACCCGGCCCGGCTTCAGTAGCAATTTTCTTATTTTTCTCTAAGTGTTTGCTGAGTCTCCTGAAGCCAGTTCAAGGTTTTTTTTTTTGTTGTTGTTGCAGTAGCATCTCACTTACATGTGCCATAATCTCTCTTACTGTCTGGAACACAACCCTCAAAATTTTATAACTTAAAATAATTTCAGCTGGGTGTGGTGGTGCACACTTGTGCACCTAGTGAGACCCTGTTTCTAAATAAAAATAAAAAAATAGGGCTGGGGGTGTAGCTCAGGTGTAGAATGCCCCTGGGTTCAATCCCCAGTGTCCCCCCCCCCAGAATTTTGTTTCATGGTTTCTGTGGGTCAGGAGTTTGGGGAGTTCCTGCGCACTTCTGCTCAGGCCGTCCCGCAGTCGCAGTCAGGTGGTGGAGCCAGGAGAGCTGGGGGAGGGCATGTGGTGAGGCGTGCCTGCACTGGGGCTGGCTGGCGTTTCTGACCCCGAGGTCTGTCCTGTGTGCTGGTTTGTGCTTCGGGGCACTCAGACTGCTCACGTGGTGGCTGAGTTCAACGCTGTGTGTCCCAAGCGAAACAGGCAGAATCTGTTTCACCTTTTATGATTTTATTTATTC
Organism: Glis glis; assembly: GCA_004027185.1. NCBI lineage: Eukaryota > Metazoa > Chordata > Mammalia > Rodentia > Gliridae > Glis > Glis glis. Next base: position 7,945 of record PVJS01026297.1, on the reverse strand, counting down.
ATATATTTTTGGTGTTGGTAATGGAACCCAGGGCCTGGGGCGTGCTGGGCAAGCACCCTACCGTTCAGGTCCACCCCCAGCCCTGGCTTAGTCTTGGAGGATCTTGCCCCAGGTTCTGGCGTTGGGGGGGTTAAGGGGGGAGGTGGGGGGGGACATACAGAGACCTCACCTCTTAAAGGCAGGCGTGTCAGTTGACCACACTGCATAAAGATCATGTGGGGTGGGAGATAACGTGGCCAGCTTTAGAAAATATAATCTCCCCAGCCCTTAGAGAAGCAGTTAGATCCCTGTCTGGCCACTGCAGGGAAGTCTTGCCACTGAACACACCCCTTCTGTGCAGATGATATTAAACCTAGTACTTCCTTCTTAACTATGACTGAACCGTCAAGGGTTATCAGTGCAGGAAGACAGTCTCTAACAGTCTTACAAAAACAGATAAAAGGAAACCAAGTAAAGAAACAGGAAATGCATTGTAGAAGGGAAGTTCAAACTTCAAAAATAAAATAGCTTAAAGTGCCAAGACAAAGTGCTTGACACAAAATAGGGGACTGTTGAGAGAACAGGAAAGAGCTCTTGGAAGATAGGATAGCAGGGAAGTGTTTCAGTGGGAAACAGGAAATCTTCCAGAAGGCATTGGGCAAAGATAGATAAAGAAGAGAAGGGACAGTGCTAGGCCTTGATTGGATCCCAGATCGAAAAATATTATTCGAGGGGAGGAAGTGTGGAAATGTGAGTAAGCACTGCATCCTAAGTGTTGACGAGTTAGTATGGCAGTGACATTGGCAACGTGGGAAAGCTTCCTTATTTCCAGAGGATGTCTGCATTTTTCAGGTGTGTGTGTGTGTGTGTGTGTGTGTGTGTGTGTGTGTGTGTGTATACACACTATATGCAGAAAGGGAGGAGGGGGAGAGGAAGCAAATGAACATGTATAAGAGTGAGGGACAATTAACCCAGTTATGGCATAATTTTTTTTCTTTTTCTTTTTTTTTGTCGTACTGGGGCTTGAACCCAGGGGCATCCTCTCTCCGAGCTACACCCCCAACCCTATTTTATATTTTATTTTGAAACAGGGTCTTGCTAGGTTGATGAGTTTCACTACTTGCTGAGGTTGTCCTTGAACCTGCAATCCTTCTGTCTCAGCCTCCTAAGTACTGGGATTATAGGCGTGTGCCACCACGCCTGGCATGGCATAATTTTAATAATTGATGAATAAAAAATAAAAATAACAGAAGGGAACTACTTTACTGTTAACTGACCAGTTCAGGGGATCCAATTGTGAATTATTAGGTGTTCTGGAGAAAAGGAAAAGAGAATATTGAGAGGAAGCAATACTCAGTTAATGCTTGAAAGATTTCCAGAACTGAAATAAGTCTCCAGATGGAGCAGACCCACTGAGTGCCCAGCACAGTGAATGAGGGAAAAAATAGATTTGGCACAGCACGATGGGGTTTTAGAACACACAATGAATAGAGAGTAGCCCAAAATCTTCCAGGGGCGGGACCAAGTTGTCACAGTGGCTTGAGACTCATGACACGGGAATCTCCGTGTCAGTGGAGCAGTGCTCAGGATTCTAGGAGCATCACTTCCCATCTAGGATTCGGTGCCAAGCCACAGATGAAGATAAAGACACTTTCAGACATGTAAGGCTTTTTTATTTTTATTTTTTTTAAGGGGAAAAGGGCATACTCTCCCTATGTATACATACACTTGTTTTCTGGACAATTTGAAAATACATTGCAGATGTGAATCTCCATTTTCCCTCCTTAGGTCCCATACCCCCTTTCAAAGTAACAGCTTTATTGAAATGTAATTCATAAAATTCACCTCTTTTTTTTTGCGGTACTGGGGATGGAACCCAGGGGCATTCTGCCTCTGAGCTACACCCCCAGCCCTATTTTTTATTCTTTATTTTGAAACAGGATCTCACTAAGTTGCAGAGGGCCTAAGTAGCTGAGACTGGCTGCGAACCTGCGATCCTCCTGTCTCAGCCTCCCAAGTACTGGGATTATAAGTGTGCGCCACCACGCCCAGCTCCCAGTCCATATTTATCTTTTATTTTGAAACAGGACTCACTAGGTTGCTGAGAGTCTTGCTACTTGCTGAGGCTGGTTTTGAACCTGTGATCCTCCTGTCTCAGCCTCCCAAGTACTGGGATCACAGGCGTGCACCACCATATCCGGCTTTGACCCATTTTATGACTTTTCTTTCTTGGTACTGTGGATTCTCCTGCTTCAGCCTCCCAAGTACTGGGTGTGCCACCACACCTAGCTTCACCATGCTGTTGTAGAATGTTTTCCTCACTCCTCATGCCAATTAGCCATTGTATCCGCTCCTCCCCAAATCCTGAGTCCTAGGCAGCCACCAGTCTATTTCTTATTCTGGATTTGCCTGTTCTAGGTATTTTCTGTGAGAGGGGCCATGTGGCCGGGCGTGGTGGCGCACGCTTGTAATCCCAGTACTTGGGGAGGCGGAGACCGGAGGATCCGGGTTCGTGGCCAGCCTCAGCTAATTAGTGAGGCCCTCCGCAACTTCGTGAGACCTGGTTTCAAAATAAAGTATAAAAGATAGGGCTGGGGGTGTAGCTCAGAGGTAAAACGCCCCTGGGTTCAATCCCCAGTACCACAAAAAAAAAAAAAAGAGAGAGAGAGAGAGGGGCCATGTGACTGTCTTTGTTCACTTATATCATGTAAGTACATTCCCAGCCCCTTATAAATTTCGTTTTGATACACTTGCCCAGGCTGGCCTTGATTTTATGATCCTCCTGCATTGCTGGGATTACAGGCACGCACCACCACACCCAGCTCTTTCATTCTCTTTTTTTTCTCTTTTTTTTTTTAATGGTGTTGGGGATTGAACCCAGAGTCATCTACCTCCAAGCCAGATCCCCAGCCCTATTTTAGTTTTTATTTGGTAACAGGGTCTCACTGAGTTGCTGAGAGCCTCACTAAGTTGCTAAGGCTGGCTTCAAACTTGCAATCCTCCTTTCTTAGCCTCCCAAATACTGAGATTATAGGCATGTGCCACCACCCACGCCTGACACTCCTTCATTCCTTTTTATTGCTGAATAATATTCCATTGTTTAAATATACCACATTTATTCACTATCAGTTGATTCACATATGTGTTGTTTCCACCCCCTTTTTAGCTATTATGCATAACTAAACATTTGTGTACAAGATTTAAAGATATACGTAGAAGCTGGGCATGGTGGCATATGCTTGTAATCCCAGTACTGGGTGGCTGAGACAGGAGGATCACAGGTTTGAAGCCAGCTTCAGCAACTTAGTGAGATCCTGTCTCAAGATAAAAAATAAGCCAGGCGTGGTGGCGCAACACCTGTAATCCCAGTATTTGGGAGGCTGAGACAGGAAAATCACAGGTTAGAGGATAGCCTCAGAAAGCAGTGAGACTCTCATCGACCTAGTGAGACCCTGTTTCAAAAATATAAATAAAATGGGGCTGGGGGTGTAGCTCGGAGGAAGAATGCCCCTGGGTTCAATCCCCAGTACAGATGGATGGATGGATGGATGGATGGATGGGGCTGGGGGTGTAACTCAGAGGTAGAACACCCTTGGGTTCAATCCCCAGTACCAAAAAAAGATATGCATAAATGAAACTTATTTTTATTAGAAAAAATGTTTCTTGAGTATTCTGACAAAGTTGAAAATAAAGAGGAACTGTGGGATATAGGATACAGTGAGGAAATAAAAAATCAGTAAAACTTTGGTTACATCTAAATTATTGATGTATGGTGTATGTATGTATGTATGTATGTATGTGTATGTTTTCTTAAATCTGAGGTCACAAATCTGAATGAATTTATCCTTAAAAAGCTGAGGGGAAAGAGACCAGAAGGAAGCAGGTGGCAGCATGGAGGGTTGTCTCTGGTGAAAGACACAGGTGTTGACCTGGGTAGACTTCGGGAGAAGCTGGAGATTCCTGTTCTGCACATCTGGAGAGTGGAGAGTGAGCCTGCCATGAGACAGAGGTGCTTGTCCTGGTCTTGGCTTTCAGGAATGCGTGGCTCTCCGTGTCCTGCTGTCTTTGCTGTGGACCATGCTTGCTTTCCTCCTGGCACCCTTGATTTGATTGAGCAGCTCTGCCCCAGTGTCATGCCCTGCCAGTCAGTCTCCTGTTCATCTCATCCATGCTAGCCCCACTCCAATGCATTCAGATCTCAGCAGTGGGCTCCTGTGTGCATGTGCTGTTGAAGGCATGGTTTCATTTCTCTTGGAAATACCCAGGAGTGTAATGTTTAACTTTGAGGAACCGCCAGACTGTTTTCCAGGGCGCCTACACCTTTTGCATTCCCACCAGCAGTGCATGAAGCTTCCAATGTCTCCTCAGTCTTTTTAATTCTAACTATTCTGGGGAGTGTAAAATGGTATCTTTGTGTGTATGTGTGTGGTAATGGGATTGAACTCAGAGGCATTCTACCTTTGAGCTACACTCTCAGCCCTAGTATTATTATTATTATTTTTTGAACCAGTCTCGCTAGGTTTCTGAGGCTGGCTTTGAACCTGCGATCCTCCTGTCTCAGCCTTCCAAGTACTGGGATTATAGGTATGCACCACCACGCCCGGCTCGCACTGAACTTTAAAGAGGTATCTTGAGGTGGTTTGGATTTGTATTTCCCTGACAGCTGACAATGTTGAGCATCTTCTCATGTGCTTTTGTGGAGAAATGTCTATTCAGATCTTTTTCCATTTTTAAAATTTGGTTTTTCCATGTTTATTATTGAATTTATGGCTCCATTTTTAATGTTTTGGTGCGTGTTTTCTATAAAATATGGCATTTTCTTTTATGACCATGGTCTAACCATCAAAGTCAGGAAATTAGGGCATGGATATAGTAATACCTCTAATCCACAGACCCCATTTAAATTCCATCCATAGTTCCACTGATGTTCTTTAAAGGCCCAGAATCCAGTCCAGTATTGTGTGTTGTATTTAGTTGCCATGTCTCTTGAGCTTCTTTCCATCTGGAATTATTCCTTGGTCTTTTCTTGATGGTCTTTTATGACTTTGATATTGAAATAAAAACACTGCTAGGCATGGTGGCACATGCTTATAATCCCAGCATTGGGAGGCTGAGGCAGGAGGATCACAGGTTTGAGGCCAGCCCCAGCAACTTAGTGAAGCCCTTTGCAACTTAGTGAGACCCTGTTTCAAAATAAAATATAAAATAGGGTTGGGGGTGTAGCTCAGAGGTAGAATGCCCCTGGGTTCAATCCCTAGTACCACACACACAAAAAAAATAAAAATAGTGATTTAATCTAAGCATGTTAAGCACATTGTGGGGTGATTGGAGAGGAGGGAAGAGGGGAGAGGTAGCTTAAGTCAAATCCTAGCCAGTTGTGGTGGTGCATGCCTGTAATCCCAGTCCTTGAGAGGCTGAGACAGGAGGATCGCAGGTTTGAGGACAGTCCCAGCAACTTCCTGAGGCCCTCCGCAATTTAGTGAGACCCTGTTTCAAAATAAAAAATAAAAATAGGGCGGAGTGTGTAGCCCAAAGGTAGGAATGCTTCTGGGTCCAATCCCCAGTACCACAAAACAAAACACAAGCAAAAAAGGCCAAATATTCCTCAATATTAGGGATTGGATAGGATTGAAAGTGGAGAAAAGTCAGTAGTAGTTTAAGCATGGTTTAGAAACACCAGAAGAGCAGGGCGTGGTGGTGCAGGCTTGTAATCCCAGCACTTGGGAGGCTGAGAGGAAGATCACAGATTTGCAGCCAGCCTCAGCTACTTAGGGAGGCCCTCCGCAATTTAGTGAGACCCTATTTCAACATAAAGAATAAAAAACAGGGCTGGGGGTGTAGCCCAGAGGTAGAACGCCCCTGGGTTCCATCCCTAGTACCGCAAAAAAAAAAAAAAAAAGGAAGAAGAAAGTAAGAAAACACCAGAAAAACAGCTGAGTTGAAAACAATTCCCTCGCCCTGCATGGTGGCACATGCTCATAATCCCAGTACTTGGGAGGCTGAGAGGAGGATCCCAGGTTTGCGGCCAGCCTCAGCTATTTAGTGAGGCCCTCCGCGACCTAGTGAGACCCTGTTTCAAATTAAACATAAAATAGGGCTGGGGTGTAGCTTATAGGTAGAATGCCCCTGAGCTCAATCCCCAGTACCACAAAAATAAAAAAAAAAATAAAAAAGAAAACGATTCCCTCTGCATGAGGAGAGAGTGCTATAGCACTGAACCGGAGGGAGCAACTGAGGGAAGGAGTCACAGCAGGGCCTCGGTGTCACGGTGTCCCTCAGGGATTGGTTGGGTGCTTTTTGGCTACAAGCACCTTTTAAACACCCTGTATAGGGGTGTTTCCCACTTTATTCAGGTTACACCAAAGTAGAAGCTGTTAATAAATGCTCCCCCTCCTGTAGGCAGCCATAGGCCTGTAACGTTTGCCACACACCAGGGTGGGGCCAGGCCGAGCAGCCTGTGCGCTCTGCAGAGGCCATAGGTAGTTGTACCACCCAGGGCCTGCGGCCTTGTAGGAGTACTGTCTTGGCTGAAGCTGTCTGTGGGCTAACTTTGGTGTCATCCTGGCTGTGTGGCCTCTCGTCTGATTTTCTGACCCTCCTAGAGATTATGAGCCACTTAGTTGCTTGAACTAGCTCTTTACACTGAAAAATCTGGCTAATGAAGAAATTGGCAGCAGGTGTGATCCCCAAGAACGCCACTTGGTTATTGGGCTTGGTTGTGTGTGAAGGCAGTGAAAAAAAGGCCAGAGCTGGAAAATCATGGCGATCAACAGTGTTTAAGGGCTGAGATTATTCTCAAGGCAGCATTGAGTAAAGTTCACAGTATCAGGGACGAGAGTGAAAAAGCACAAAAATTCTGCAAACCTCGCCACAGCCACTCAATTAGAAAATGGAATACGAGATTCCCTTGGATAGTACACCAAAGAGAGGTCAGACCTCAAAGTAGTGGATAGAATTAAGCCATTTAACCTGTTTATTTAAACCAGCCCCTCCGTCTCTTTGTGTGTGTGTGTGTGGTGCTGGGGATTGAATCTGAGCTGCACTCTCAGCCCTACTTTATTATTTTGAAATATGGGCTCACTACATTGCAGAGGGCCTCACTAAGTAGCTGAGGCTGTCCTCAAACCTGTGATCCTCCTGTCTCAGTCTCCCAAGTACTGGGATTACATGTAAGGCATGTACCACCACTCCTGGATGAGATTTTTTTGATAGATACATATAACAACCACCCACTTGTAACATTTTCTGCCTTCCCATTGACAAAGAATATTACCATTGATAAATGATGACTACGTAGAATATATAACTATGCACATAAAATGGAAGGGGTTTGTACCTGAAAGATTTGTGGGGAGCATGGAGAAAAAACATAAAAAATATAGCTGTTAAAATTTATAGTGTTATTTTTTATAAAAATTTTTTTGGTGGCACTGGGGATTGAACCCAGAGGAATTCTACCTCCGAACTACACCCCCAGCCCAATTTTATTTCTTATTTGGAAACAGGGTCTCGCTAGGTTGCTGAGAGCCTCACAAAGTTGCTGAGGCTGGCTTCAAACCTGCGATCCTCCTGTCTCAGCCTCCCACATATGGGATTATAGGTGTGTTCCACCGCGCCCGACCATTCTTTATAAATTCTTAAAAGGCTCATATTAGGTGTTTATTCCCATCATGTAAAATACAGATTCCATTTTGAGTTGGACTCGGGTAAAACTGAAGAGTAGATAAAGACAAGGTTTAAGCTGGGTGTAGTGACTCACGCTTGTAATCCAGTACTTGGGAGGCTAAGACCAGAGGATCTGGGTTCGCGGCCAGCCTCAGCTACTTAGTGAGGCCCTCCGCAATTTAGTGAGACCCTGTTTCAAAATAAAGAATAAAAAATACGGCTGGGGGTGTAGATCAGAAGTAGAATGCCCCTGGGTTCCATCCCCAGTGCCAAAAAAAAAAAAAAAAAAGACAATGTTTAG
>PVJS01026296.1:0-27122 GCA_004027185.1 Glis glis | reverse complement strand
AGCTGCGATGCCTACCATACCACCACCTCCCACAGAGAGTGATGATGATTGGATCCCTGATATCCACATAGAACCAAAGAGCCTTTCATTTAATCTGATACCTGATCTTCCAGAAACAACCTCCCCACAATGTCCTGGACGCCCCTGGAAGCCAGTTCATAGAAAGAATCCAACCATGGAAATGAAAGAATTTCCTGATTTCGATCTCTCTGATGCTCTTTCTTAATTTGTGCAGCCATGGATATCTCTTTAACATTTCATCATCCCCTCTCCCCTTTATCCAAATACAAATATCCTAATATAAGGCACCAAAACCAAGAAGCTTCAGAACAGCCAGAGAGAAGTGGTGAGACTCCTAATGGGGGACATCATCAATGTCTGGGAACTATACAAGTGTGAGCCAGAGTTCAAAATCCTTTCTGAGGCTTTCTCAAAGTTTCCTAAGCTAGCATAGAAAAAGAACAAACTCATGTGCCTTCTGGCCTGCCATTGGCTTCTCTGATCATGACTGTGTACCTTAAAATACATGTGTTCATTTTCATACAAAGATTCTTGCCATTCTGAGCAAAGTGTGGCACCTTGTCCCTCAGTGTGTATAACAATAAGAAAAGTCAAGAGACTGGATGCTGAACTTTTCAATGGGGTAAAAGTGAGTAAAAACCTCCAACTATCAAAGAGCGATAGAAAGATGGGCTGGTGGAAGGAAAGGGAAGGGAAGGGGCAAGTGGATGAACTGACTTCCTGTTTCCAGAATAGCCTCGTTCTAGCCAGGCGTTGCTCCCACTCTTCTGCCAAGCTGCTCTGGCCATTCCTTTTCTTGATGAGAGTGTTTCTCATAAGTCAGTAACTTCTGTGTACTCATTAACTGCTCTTTCACACAAGACTTCCAAATAGGAGTTTTCTATTTACTGTTGTCTAAAGGTTAAATTGAGTAAGCCTTGGTTTTCAGCACCTCAGAGTTTAATGATAAGGATGAAAAGCAGAGGAATTGATATAAAAGCAGCTTGCAAAATTAGGCAATCTCGTTTTCATAATTGGCAAGGGAGTATTATGAAAGGTGATGCAAATTTGTTCAGAAATTTTATGAAACTATTCCTCTTTAGACATGCTTTAAAATCATATCATCTGTTTTCTATGATATTGAAGACCATTGACATTTGCAAAAGAGAATACTGTGATTGTTGTTTACCACTTTCTGGTACAAGGAAGACATACATTTTATAACCAGTGCTTTAGTTTTGCATAGAGAAACAAGATATGGCTTTTAAACAGCTACACACTCTTGCAAATGCATAAGCCACTGCTATTAGAAATTTTTAAGGTCTAAGTACTTAATTTCAAAATTGTCTGTACTTTTAAAAAAGAACCAATGATATCGGGAAAAAGCCTCACCTTGTCAACTGGTGGCTTTGCTTTTTTTTTTTTTAATTGAACAATGCCACTGGATTAACAGAGTTTTACTGTACTTACAGAGGCTCCTAAGGTCCTGCGAGTACAAGGGCCGACCCCCAAAGGCACAGGCAGAGGCAGAGCCAGCAGCAGAGACTAAGGCCTCTTGACCAGTGGACAGAATTGTCACACCTGGCACCATCGCCCCAACAGCCTCTGCCAGCACCCTGAGTGGAAGGACAAGAAGAAACACGGGATACAATTTCAATAGAGAAGAATGACCTTGTATCACTCTCTTCCTGGGAGAAATAAAGTTCAGATTGATTAATTCACAGTGGTCTCCTTTCAGCCACTCCCATCCTACAGCACATTCCAGCTGGTCTCCAGCACTGCAGCTCTGCCCTGAAGCTCACAAGCGCACTCTGGAACATGCTCCCTAACCGCGGTGGGAATCCTTAGATAGGACTTCCTCCCATGAAAAGCATCATGGATGCTAAATGAAGGGTAGAGGGTCATGTTTCTACCAGAAATTAAGGATTCTCTCTGCCATCCCTTCTCTGCCTTTCTCCTGACTCCCAGGCCAAAGATATGAGTAATTAGACTGTTTACTATTGGTTTGTATAATCTGGATAATTACAAAACAAAACAACAAACAAATGAAAAAAACTTTATGTTAATATGATATCTACAACCTTCCAACTTCTCATTGTCAGAAAACATATAAATTCCAAAATCTTTAAAGAAAATTTGAAATTACTTACCCAATCCAGGTAATGGAGAAAATAGAAAACCAATAGAATAAAACATGGTAGAGATTTTAAATAAAGCATTGATTGAACCCGGGTGTGGTGGCGCACGCTTGTAATACCAGTACTTTGGAGACTGAGATAGGAGGATTGCAGGTTCGCAGCCAGCCTCAGCTACTTAGTAAGGCCCTCCACAACTTAGTGAAACCCTGTTTCAAAATAAAGAATAAAAATAGGGCTGGGGGTGTAGCTCAGAGGTAGAATGCCCTGGGTTCAATCCCCAATTCCACAAAATACATACATACATACATACATACATTGATACATACATACATACATACATACATTGATCAAATACCTCTTTTTTTTGTGGTACTGGGGATTGAACCCAGGGCGTTCTACCTCCGAGCTATACATCGGCCCTATTTTTTAATCCTTTATTTTGAAACTGGGTCTCACGAAGTTGCGGAGGGCCTCACTAAGTAGCTGAGGCTGACCGCGAATCCAGATCCTCCAGTTTCTGCCTCCCAAGTACTGGGATTAGAAGCGTGCGCCACCACGCCTGGCCTTGAATACCTCTTATAGCCATTTACTGTTGCACACAACTTAATCCTGTTAACCCACTCTGAGACCCTTAATAATGATGAAACTGTGGTTGTCAGTGTCCTGCCCAGGGTCACACACTTAATAAGTGATTGGGCTGGCATTGATACTCAGACTTGTGATGTCATCTTGAGACTCTATATTCAATGTTATCATTACAAGAAACACATCAAGATAATTTCTGGCTCTGAGATGATCAACCCAAAAAATCTTTATTAAATATCTGATGGTGACTGGTGCTGGTCTGAGTACCATTCAGGTAAAGCTCAGTAACACTAGATCCTAAGAAGAAGAGAAACTATTTTTAAAAGACATGAATCCACTGGACGTGGTGGTGCACGCTTATAATGCCAGTACTTGGGAGGCTGAGTCAGGAGGATTGCAGGTTCAAGGACAGCCTCAGCAAGTAGTGAGACTCTCATCAATCTAGTGAGACCCTGTTTCAAAATAAAAATAAAATAGAACTGGAGGTTTAGCTTGGAAGTAGAATGCCCCGGGTTCAATAACCAGCACCACACACACACACAAAATAAAGACATGAATCCTTTCTCTTAAAGAGCTTACAATACTATTGAGAAGTCAAGACAAAAGCTTGTGGAAAAGAGACTGAATCTGAGCTCTTTGGAGAGTTGCCCAGTATATACACATTAAAGCCAGTACAGTGAGACGGTTAAGAGCCGGGGTTCTGTAGGGTTCTATAGTTAGACATCTTGGGTCCAAAAGCCTGCAATCTATTTCACTTCTCAAAGTCCAAGTTAACATTGGCTTCACATTAGACAACCTGGGGAGCTCCAGATTATTTGAATTCAAATCTCTAGGGGTAGTCCTGGGTATTTTTCAAACACTGTCCACTGATTCTAATGTGTCCAAGGGTGAGAATGATTGGTTTAGGCCCTCCCTTCTCTCTTTTTAATCTTAGCTATTTTACATTGTTCTACTTGATCAATACTTTGATATCTTTGTGAAAATAGAAGGATTATGAAACTCATGAAAAATGAATGAAAGGAGGGAGGGAGGGAGGGAGGGATGGATGGATGGATGGATGACTAGAAGTATTATATGCAGTAGTATTATTGCAATAAGAAGAGCAAGTGCAAGATGCATATGAATGGCATCTCAAAGAAATAAATTACTTACTGAGTATGAAGAATGAAGGACAGGAATAAATCAAAGATGACAAAAAGTTATCCCAGGCCCAGTGCCTAAGGGAATGGTAAGGACAGTGACACAAGCAAGGACACTGAGAATTGATCTGTGCTTCTAGTAGCTCATAAAGAAACAAACTGGCCTAATATGTACATGATTCAAGACATTTCAATAGCTGAATGAAGTAAATACACAAATTAAATGTAAAACACTACGCCTTCCAGCTCAAGTGGATCACAGCCAAAAGATCCGAGTCATTTCACTTGCTTTGCTATTTGTGACACTCGTCACACAAACAGGGTAGTATCACTAACTACTCAAGGATGAGGCCTATGGAAAACATGGGGGAAATTGCAATTATAAGACTCCTTATGATATCAAAAAGAACTCAAGTAATGAAATTATTCTCTGAGGGTAATCATAACTTCTGTTTCTATTACTGAATTAGAAATAGGACTCTAGCAAATGGACTTGGTTATAGCAACAACTTTTTTTTTTTTTTGCGGAACTGGGGATTGAACCCAGGGACATTCTACTTCCGAGCTATACCCCCGGCCCTATTTTTATACTTTATTTTGAAACCGGGTCTCATGAAGTTGCAGAGGCCCTCACTAAGTAGCTGAGGCTGGCCACGAACCCGGATCCCCCGGTCTCCGCCTCCCAAGTACTGGGATTATAAGCATGCGCCACCACGCCCAGCTAGCAACAACTTTCCTGTTTTCTGTCTTCTCTGTAGCAATTAAAGATAGCAGTGTAGTGTGTGTGTGTGTGTGTGTGTGTAAATAATAGTATTCCATACATCCATTAGAAGTGTATGAAATAGCCGGACGTGGTGGCGCACACTTGTAATCCCAGTACTTGAGAGGCTGAGACAGGAGGATTCGGGTTCGCGGCCAGCCTCAGCTACTTAGTGAGGCCCTCTGCAACTTAGTGAGACCCTGTTTCAAAATAAAGAATTAAAAAAAATAGAGCTGAGGGTGTAGCTCGGAGGTAGAATGCCCCTGGGTTCAATCCCCGGTACTGCAAAAAAAAAAAAAAAGAAGTGCATGAAATAGTAGCTATGAAGAATAAAATGAGTACCAGCTTCTTACGTAAGTACTTGTTTGCCAGCTGGGCGAAGTTCTACTGTATCAACTTCATTAAGAAGGAATTGTGTCTTCAAGAAGCCCCTTTACTGTATGGTTTTGGGTTAGAATTACCCAAAGGAGAAATGTGGGAGAGCTTTGGAAGGTGGGATGAAGCCAGCCACTCCTCTCTTAAAGTCACCTGGTCAGATGCAGTGAAAGATGGCTGCAGAGAAGCCAGAGGGTTCCAGCCTGTCCTCTCTCTCCCTGCTTTGCATGCACTTCTTCCTGCTGCCAGCCAGGCTCACCTATACCTATAGCAGACCCACCAGGGGCAAGGGTCTCTCATTGATTTCTTCCCTACCTTCCCTGTGCAGTCCCTCTAGCACCCAGATGTGCCTGTCCCGCTTTACCTGAAAGTTCTGACTTGTCCAACATCACCAACACTTCCAGAAGGCTGATCAGGAACTACACTCTCATCCACCAACCTTCCGTTCTCTGGACTTTATTCTCCTAGCTCCTCCCACAGTGCAGAAGACCTACTGCCTATGACAAATCCCCCAGGTCATGGTGTTCTCATGACTCTGCTTCTCTGATCCAACCTTGACTGGATAGAGCACTTGTTAGCCCATGCTGGGGCCTGGGTTCAATCCACAGCACCGAAACAAAAACAAGATGAAACAACCAACCTTGACTGACACACCAGTCTATTCCCCTTATCATTTTATATCAGGAGAACTTGTTCTATAGCTATCACATGCAGAACAAGACCTAGCAATGTAAGTGCATCTGAGCATCTCCTAAGACAGCGATTAAAGGCTGTTCCTTCCCTCATGGGGATTACATAATCCCTCACGGGGATTTTATAAGTCTGTGTCTGTGTGTGAGAGACACAGACTTATAACATACAAATGAATGAGCACAACAATTACAATGGTAGAGGTGTGTTGGTGCTACAGTGAGAACACAGAGAAGTCTGAGAGGATGTAAGAAGCTGAGAGGTCAAGGACCCATCTCACACAGCATCATGTTCCCAGGGCCCAGGCACAGTGCCTGACAGAAAATTAGTGCTCAAGAAATATTTCTGGAATTGAATCGAGCTACACTGAATTTGTGCGTGGCATAGTATTAAGTTCTAGGAATATGGCATTGAACAGGATAGACACGGTGTATGCCTTTTGCTGAGCCTAGGACAGAGTGCACACATCAGAAATTCTAGCATGCATTGGAAGCATCTGGAAGGCTTATTAGAACACCAATGCTGGGGCCCACTTTCAGAGTTTCTCATTCAGCAGGTCTGTAATGGGGTTCTAGAATCTGCATCTGTAACAGCTTTCCAGGAGGTGCTGATGCTGCTGGTCTGGGAACCATAGTTTTTAGAACCACCTGGTCAAATGCATTACTTCTCAGCCCTACCTACACATTAGAATCACTTGGGCATGTTTTTGTTTTTAATGCCTTGCTGGGAGCATCAGCCCAGACCTATTAGGTCAAGTTGTAAAAACTCTGCAGGTGATTTTAATGTACAGGACAAGGTTAAAAATACTGATATGACAAATAGTGATACCAGAGTTACCATTAATTGCTTGTTTGCTATGAACCAGATATGACCAGATATATGAAGATTTAATACATATCATCACATCTATGAGCCCCATTCTGCAGGTGAGAAAGGTGAGGCTCTGGGAGGTGAGATGAGCTGGGCAAGGTCACATAAGCAAGTGTTAATGGGGAGGCAGGATTGAACCCACGACTCTGACAACACAGTCCACACTCATAGCTGCCTGAGCACAGTGCCACGTGGCTTCACAGAAACAGAGCGCCTGACTTGAATGATGAGAAGTTCTTTAGTCAGGTGAAGGGAAAAAGCACTCCAGGCACAAGTCCTGACCTCCAGGTAGGAGGACAGGAAGAGATGACAGCTGTGGCCCACCCTCCTCCGAGCATCCAGAATTCTGTAAGAAGCCACTCTAGAACCTGAGGGTGCTTCATTTGCAGAGACCTAAAAGGACCAAGAGGAAAAAGAGAAAGATGTGGATGCTGATATTTACCCAGAGTTGCCATGAAAGAATAATAAGCATTATGTTCTTTTACTGCATTTAGTTCTTCCTTTTTTAACATTTACTACTTCTTGGTCCTGAAATCTTATCCATTCCCAAATAACTTAAAGATAGGATCTCTAAATATTAGTAAATAAAAGCCAGGAAAATGTAGGAGTGAAGCTATGTATATTGAAGTATTCATTTCATTGTTCAAATTCACCATTAATTATACTCTAAGGTCCCTGATACCTGTAATATTTCTTTTATATACAATTTTATGACATACACTTCAATATTTAGTGTGGAAAATTACAAAATGCAGAGTAACATAAAGGAAAAAAAACAATTTTAATCTTACCAACAAAATAGGCTACTGTTGAAATTTTGAATATGTTTCCAAAAATGTCTTTTTGAAAAATCTGTAGGTGTGTTTCCCAAAAATGGAATCATGCTATGAATACAATATGTAATCTCTCTGTCTCTGTCTCTCTCTCTCTCTCTCTCTATATATATATATCTCATGATCATTGTGTGGAGAGTCAAAACATGTTGTTAGTTAGGCTTCCTTCCCTCTTCAGGTAAAGTCCAGTGTTGTGTGAAAAACGACTAAACATGTCCTTGAAGATGCCATTTTGTCTTAAGTAACTTTGTGCCCTGGCTAGTTACCACTTTTGTTCAGATTTAATATATAAACTGGACTGTGACATTCCAGTGCACGGATGTGCGGATATGTGGATTTGGGAAGCTCCCATGTACCCAGTTGGCCGCCACTAGGTACTGGAGACCTAGACCTCATATTTCAGCCTGCTGCATCTGGAATAAAGGCATGTCTCACTCCCTCAATGCCTTGCTTCTTTTAGGGAAGGACCAGACTGAACCCACCACTTCCCAACCTTGGTTGTTTGGACAAAATGTGGTGTAGACAGCAGCTGGATCTGCACTGTCCTGCATGGAGCCTTATACCCTGGAGGGAGGATGGAGGGCTGGCCAGTATCTAGTGAGTGGCACTTGGTAGCCATTCTCTTGGGGGCATGGACGCCCCTGCAGACATAGCCTGAATAGGATGGGAGTGCCATCCAGCTTGTAAAGGCTCTCCAGTAGCTGGGAGAGAACTTTGATAAGCACCTCTGTGTGGCAGCGGGGACCATGAGATGGGTCTTCCTTACAGCCTTTGGTACGGAGACGGATCCTGCACTGTGAGAAGCCGCCCCTGCGGCAAAACTCCAAGAAGAGTTGGAAGCAGAGAAGCAGCTGCAGCAGGCCTAGAAAGAGATAGACGCTTGCTGGAGGAGATGCACCAGAGCTCCAGAAGGAGCTGAAAGCAGACAAGCAGCTACAGCAGGCACTGGAGGAGATCAAACACTTGCTGGAGGAAAAGGAGGGTGCTGGCCTGACCTTGTGTGCCTGACCAGTGGTCATGTACAAGGTGTAAGGAATAAAAATACTCTTTTCTATCAAAGTAGCAAAATTACATAGAAGTGTACAATTTTCTATCTTGTAACTGTAGCTTAGGCATTCATTTTGTAACTGTGTACAAACAAGTGTCTGTATGCTCCACTCCCTGTGTCTTCCCCAGTGTCAGCCATCTTAGCTCATATGACCTTCGGTTGACCAGGAATCTTCTAGAATATTAAACTTTGTTTCAAAACTGCCACCTGTCACAGAAATAAGCCAATCACTACAGAGTTGTACTTTCTTTGCCAAACCGTGTTTCAGAATTCCTGTCTGAATTCCTGTCTTAGAAAATAGCCAACCTCACAGAGTTGTGAACCCAAGCTCTCACCAATCAGGGCAAGGGGCAGGAACACATTAGGGATAAAAACCAAGCTGACTGCCTGTCCAGTGTGCTTGCTTACCAGATTCTTTTGTTGGTTGCACACCCTTCTGCAGAAGTAAATTGCCTTCCCAGGTTACTTTTGATTTCATGAGTTTTTATTTGCAGCTTCCCTAGAATCCGTTTCTAACAAAGGTAAAATCCCAACAGTCCCAGGCTCTGGGGAGAAACCCACAAGGCTCTCCCCCAGTGGTGAAACATCTGACATATTACCTCTGCACCCAAATAGAGCTAATGGAATTGGGCAGTCATTTCCCTCAGAAGCCCACCGAATAGTTAACCCTTTGGCTGCTAAGGTTATGGGACCTGGGGTGGACGGCATAGTTCTCTGTGGCAGGGACATGGAGAAGCCTGACTCTGTGACATGGTTCCCCTCAGAGCTACAGAGGCTGCAGAACAATCATCGGTACTGACAAGGAGATCATTCCCTACTGGACTGGCTGATGGTGGCTGTTTGCACAGTGTGGAAGAATGCAGGGGATCTGCCTAGATCCCCAGGTAAGTGCAGAGGGATGCTGAGCTCATCCAGGTGCTCAGAGAATTGGGCATGAAAAATGCCTTTTACAATTTAGGGGGCCAGATGAGGAAGGCTTCACAGTGGGGATGAGACCTGATGTTACAGAGCACCCCTGCTGCCCTGTCCAGGTTCCTTATTTCTCTCCTGGTGCCCTGTGAGGCCTGCTTTGAATGAGGTGACTGCCATGCTTGTGTGTCTGGGAGAATACAAGGCCCAGCGCAGGAACAAGGGAATTGGGGCGGTGACAAAGGGCATGGCAAAAGGTCTGCGAAGGGAAAGGGGCCAAGTGGGACTGGAAAAACAGAGCACAGGAAGCCTTTGATGGTGCCAAAGGGACCATACAGGTGGCCCAGACCCTGCATGTTTTCGACTCCTCCCGTCCCTGTGAACTAGACATGCATGTGACCCAAGAAGGGTGTGGTTGGGGCCTCTGGCAAAGGTCAGAATGTTTGTGCCAGCCTATAGGGTCCCAGTTGTGAAAGGGGACAAACATCTGCTCTTCACTAGTGGAGCAGCAGTTGGCGGCTCAGTTGCCTTGCTGGCCTCTGAGGCATCACTACCACAGGTCCGGACTACACTCCTGATTGTGGGGTGGGTTAGACACTGGGCCATGAAGCCTCATAGTGGTGCTGCCCACTTTTGCAAAGTGGGGTGCAAACTCCACCAGAGAAGCACTTTAACCCAAAGCCACTGAGGACTGAGTTCAGGAGTGCTAGGTCCAGTCGCTTACAGAGATAGTGACACAAAGGACATCCCAGCTGCAGCTGAGAGGCCCAAGGAAAGCCCTACCTGGACTTCAAAGTGACACTACCACAAGGTGTGTGGTACACCTATGGCTCCACGAGAGGGCAGCCTCTCCTCTGGACAGCTGTGGCCGTCCATCTGCCAACAGAGACCATCTGGTATGATAGGGTGACGGGCAGAGTGGCCAACGGGCTGAGCTGTGGGCTGTTTGGATGGCCATTCCCAATGAGCCCTTCCCATTGTCAGTATGTACTGAAGGTTGGGCAGTTTACCGGGGCCTGGCAGTGTGGAGAGTCACTTGGCAGGCCAATGACTGGCTGCCGAGACATAGAACATTGTGGGGTCCCAGTTGTGGAAGGGGATAAATTTCTTTTGGCAGGAATTATGGGAACTAGGCCACCAAAAGATGGTGACCATATATCTGTGACTGGGCACATGCCTCTGGCCATCTCAGGCAATGATAAGGCTGACACCTTGGCCGGGTGCAGTGGCTGGAGACAGCACCTGAGGCAGAGGTGGCCCAGTGGTTACGCCATTACCATCTGCATGCAGGGCAATAGACAATGTGGGCAGCGGTGAAAGCCTGGACGCTGCCAGGAAAACGGGCAGATGTGGTTGACGTTTGTGAGCAATGTCCTGTGTGTTCCAGACTGTCTCCCTGACGTTTGGCAGACACTGATGGACAGGTGATGTGAGGCAGAATACCTCTCACCCTGTGGCAAGTGGACATTATAGGACCCCTGCCGGCCTCTGAGGGGTACAGGTATACTTGCACTTGCGAGGACACAGCCACAGACTTGTTGGCTGCCCACACAGTGTGGCACCTTGACTAGAATGGTGTAGTGGCCATCTTGGAAAAATTGTGTGCAGCAACAGGCGCCCCCTTGTGCTGGGAAGAGATAATGGCACACATTTTCTTTTTCTTTTTTTTTCCCTTGTGGTTCTAAGGGTTGAACCCAGGGGCATTCTACCTCTGAGCTACACCCCTAGCACTTTTTACTTTTTGTTTTTGAAACAGGGTCTCACCACATTACTGAGGCATTGGTCAAATCTGTAATCCTCCTATCTTAGCTTCTCAAGTATTGGGATTACAGGCCTGTGCCACCACAACAGGCTAATGGCTCACATTTCACCAATACCACAGTCTAAGGATGGGCCTGGGACTTGTACACTGAATAACACTTTCATGGCCACACCACCCTCAGGCAGAGGGCATCATAGACCACTACAACGGCCTTTTGAAGCAAGGCCTGCAAGCCACAAGGCCCACGCCGACTTTGGCAGCATGGACAAAATGACCGTGGTCCTTTTTGTGGACTTTGAATAAGCAAAGCCACAAGGGAGGCTTGGCACCCAGGGAAGCCATACTCCACTGGGCCACCCTGATTCAGCTCCAGATACAGAAGGCTGATGAACTGCTGAAACTCGGGATTGGGCAGCAGAGCAACATTGTGCTGCCCACTCCCACCAGCCTTTCCAAAGGAGAGATGGCTATGTGAACATGGCCCTGGAAGACTAAAGCCCCCACCTATGTTGGGTGATCTTATAGCTCATGGGGACAAGGCCAAGAACTGGGGCTTCAGGCAGCCCCCCGAGTAACAGGCTAATGGCCCCCTGTGGTCCATGTTATGCTCCCAGGGGCAGCAGATGGTCCCACTGTATTGCAGGGAACTTTTGTACTCTCACTGTGGCTTATTTTGAGTCCCCACCACCAGCACCCCTCTTACATGTAGATCCTGCAGAGATGCTGGCACAAGCAGAGGGAGTTTGGTATGTTTGTCCAGGCCACCCACCCCTGCCTGCCACAGTCCTATCCATGGATAAGTCTCTCACTTGTATCCTGCCTGGAAGATCTGTCTGACCACCCCTGCCACCTGGACCTGGTTGCACACCTGAAATAGCAAGGACCCGACAGGTGTTTGGGACACTACTGAGACTCATGTGTTTGCCCTAGTCCGCAAACAGGTGAATCGGATAATGTCCACTCCACTGGACCAACCCCCAAATCGGGCTGCTTTCAATGCCTGTCACAGAGTAAAGGGCACTGCCTGGTGGTGGTTCTATCCCCTGGTGCTTTTCTCTCCACAGGGAGCTAGTATTAGGAATCAAAGGACAATTACTGCTGTGGTGTTACATAGGGCTAAAAGTTTACATAACCCCCACAGGGCTCTCTTTGCTAAATGATGAGGTGGCACAATTGAGAAAGGTAGTTTTACAGAATGGATGGCCTCAGACATCCTCACTGCTTCACAGGGCAGTGTGTGTGCCACACTAGGGTCAGAATGTTGTGTTTATAAACCTGATGTGCATCAAAATATTAGTCTGGCCCTATCCACCCTGACCTCTGAAACTCAGCAAATTGAGCAGCTTACAGAGGACCCTCTGCAAGAGTGGTAGGCTTTGCCAATCGCAGGCTGGAGGAAGGCCCTTGTCTTTTTGCTGTTGCCTGCAGCGTTGTAGTCTGCTACTGTTGTTTGTACTGCTGTTGTGCCATTGGGTTGCGATGTTCCTCATACCTCCCACAGGGGCACAAGCGGAAGATGGGGATTGCGTAGATTGTGAGGCAAGAAACCCCAATGGTTTGGAGTGCGGGGACAGTCAAAACATAGTGTTAGTTAGGCTTCCTCACCTTCTCAGGTGAAGGCCAGTATTGTATGAGAAATGACCAACATGTCCTTGAGGACGCCATTTTGTCTTATTTATCTTTGTGCCCTGGCTAGTAGCCACTGTTGTTTAGATTCGATATATAAACTGGACTGAGACATTCCAGTGTGCACATGTGCAGATACCCAGAGCTCCTATGTACTCTGTTGGCTGCCACTGGGTACTGGAGGCCTAGGCCTCCTGTTTCAGCCTGCTGCATCTGGAATAGAGGCACTTCTCACCCCCTCAGTGCCTTGCTTCTTTTACAGAGTAAATCAAACCCACAACTTCCCAGCCTTGGTTGGTTGCACAACAGTCATTTTTGTGTGTGTCTTTAGACTTGATATCCACAAATTCTTTAACAATTATAATAAATATGTGAGAACCATTTAGTAATGATACACTGCTGGAAAACTGCAGTGAGAAAATTCAGGAAGTATGGTGATTGCCTTTTCTGTGATTGCACTACCCTGTGGCACTGTGATCAGTGTGGATCACCTACCTGTGAGTCATTACTACTTGGCACACAAGAAGAACCACGGGTCCTTACTTTATGAATAAGTGTTTCCTCTTTTGAGAGGTGATTCAGCTTAACATGTTAATCTTGTTCAGGGAGTGAGGATTGTCTGTGAGTCTGGAGCCCTAGGAGAGCGTTTCTCCTCACCTCTAACAAAATGGGAGAAGGAGCCACTCATTGAGGCTGCCTCCTTTCCCAAGGATCCTGTTCCTCCTTTGCGGGGAACTGCTGCCCTCTAGAGGATAAGATCATGAGTGAAGGTCTTTAGGGCCGCTTATGGCCACTGGAGTGCTTTCTCTACTTAATGAATGCATTTTCTTCCTTTCTTTTCCTGTTCTTACAGGATTTCTGTGTAATTTGGTTTACCTAAGAGTTTTCTAATTTCTTTTGTTATCTGGCTGTGATTTGTTCCCCTGAAGATTCACATGTTCCCCGGAGAATCTAGGACCCCAGAAGGGATTCCAGCCTTTCTGAAACTTTCAGTAGTAAAAGCTTTCTGTTCCTGAAGAGCTAGGGTGGAAGCCTCACAAATGAGAGAGAATAGGAGCCTCCCCTGGAAGAAGCCTTTGAATTATATAGTGTAACTCGCCCACTGGAGGAAAGTAGAAAATAAAGTCTTAGACCCAATGGGCACTCTACAACTGGATTCAAAACACCACTAAGATTCTATGAGGATCTAAGAGAAATGGTCTTAAAGATTATCAAGAAAAATAGAAGATCCCACCAGAATAGAAACTCTCCAGGCTGAGAGTAGAAGGCAGACAGTCTACTGCCCCCTGTGTGTAGGTGCCCAGCACTGAAATTACACTCTAGGACTTACAGAAGTGCAGCAAGTAAGTTAAAGTTAATCTGTAGAAGATTGAGGCTTAAAAAGGGGTTTTGACTGGGAAGAGATGACTTCTAACTGGAAAAGTTTAAGCTTAGATGACAGTAAAAATTATATTTTACCACAATAAAAATTTTTAATATAAATTATGATATAAAGATAATTCAATTATTAATAAAAATTAAAATGTGTCTATTATTTCCTAATATAGACACTCTCGAAAGCATATTTAAGTTAAAAAATTTTAACTTTCGTTGAGTGACTTACTTAGTTACAAAAAAAAGGTATATTGACATTAGGCCAACAATTAGTAAGTCATAAAAAGGCAAAAAAAAAGGAGGAAGGTGGAGAAAAGGAAAAAAATGAAGCTGGGTATGGTAGTGCATGCCTGTAATCCCAGTACTTGGGAGACTGTGACAGAAGGGTCACAGGTTCAAGGCCAGCCTCAGTAACTTAGTGATGCCCTCAGCAACTTAGTAAGATCCTGTTTCAAAAAAAAAAAAGGCTGGGGGTGTAGCTCAGAGGTAGAATGCCCCTGGGTTCCATCCCCAGTACAAAAGAAAGAGAGAGAGAGAGACAGAGAGAGAGAGAGACAGAGAGGAAGACAGAAAAAATAGAAGAGGCTGGGCATGTAGCGCAATGTTAGAGAACTTTCCTAGCATGCTTGAGGCCCTGGATTTAATCCCCAGCACTGCAAAAACAAACAAACAAACAAACAAACAGAGGATGGAAGGACCGACTGACTGGCCAAAGATTTTGAAAGTGACTGAAGTGGCCAGAAATACCACCCTTAGCAAAGAAGTGATAGCACTTCTGAGGAGAGGAGCTGGAGGGGAAAGGAATGAGAAAGACTTCCTCTTTGTCGTTTATCTTTTTGTCCCATTTTGTACAATGTATATTTTTCCATATTAAAAAGTGAATAAAATAAAATAATCCCCTTCCAAATTGCAAGTTACACTTCTTACAGATTTATCTGCACACGTGCAAATGATGATGGTACAAAGTTGTTCATGGCAGTGTTGTGATAGTAAAAGATGCAAACCTGGATCTGGTGGCCCATGCCTGTATCCTATTACTTTGTGGGCTGAGACAAGAGGATTGCATGTTGGAAACTATTCTCAGCAACTTAGTGAGACCCTGTTTCAAAACAAAATAAAAAGGGCTGGGGATGTAGCTCTGTGGTAGAATGACCCTGGGTTCATCCCCAGTACCATCACCGTCACAACAACAAAAAGAAGATGCAAAAAAAAAAGTACGACATCATTATTTTTTAAAATAAAAAATCCAAGCATAGTAGTGCATACCTGTAATCCCAATACTTGGGAGGCTGAGACAGGGGCATTCTACCTCTGAGCTACACCCCCAGCCCTATTTTTTATTCTTCATTTTGAAACAGGGTCTCACTAAGTTGCGGAGGGCCTCACTAAGTAGTAGCTGAGGCTGGCTGCAAACCCAGATCCTCCTGTGTCAGCCTCCCTAGTACTGGGATTACAAGCATGCGCCACCATGCCTGGCCGAGACCTTGTTTCCAAATAAGAAATAAGAAGGGAGCCGGGAATATATCACAAATACAAAAAATCAAAATCAGAATTTTTTTGCAGAATTGGAGATTGAACCCAGGGGCATTCTACCTCTGAGCTACACCCCCATCCCCTATTTTTTATTCTTTATTTTGAAACAGGGTCTCACTAAGTTGCGGAGGGCCTAAGTAGCTGAGGCTGGCTGCGAACCTGCGATCATCCTGTCTCAGTCTGTCAAGTACTGGGATTGCAAGAGTGTGTCACCACGCCAAGCTCCTTAAGGGACTCTTTAATTGATGGCCAGAGGGAAGAGTTTATCTGTTTCATCACTTGATCACAAGGTTTTGATCATCAAAAATCTGAGTTATTCATTTAATGAAAAGATTGTGTTTCCATTCCTAAATCTATCGTCGAAAGCAGTGATTCTCAAAGTGTGCTCCTCAGACCAGCAGTCCCAAGGATTATCTAGGAACTTGTTAGAAAAGCAAATTCCCACCCATTGTGGTGGCCATGCCTATAATCCCAGTCCTTGGGAGACTGAGACAGGAGGATGGCAGATTCAAGACCAGCCTCAGCAACTTAGTAAGACTCTCACCAAACTAGGGAGACCCTGTTCAAAACAAAACAATTATTTTCAAAAAGAGCTAAGGGTACAGCTCAGAGGTAGAATGTCTCTGGATTCAATACCCAGTACCTAAATAAATAAATAAATAAATAAATAGGAATGCAAATTCCCAGCAATCTTCATTTTAACACAACTGGGTGATTCTGAAGCCTACTAAAGTTTAAGAGTCTTTGAAGAAAAGAATTGTTTTGATGACTAAAGGGAGGTAATGATACCGAGTTTCTTACCAGGTCCTTGTTTTATGGTGGGAAAGAATGAAGTCCTTAGACACCAGGTAAGTGAAAGTTTATTCTGAAAGAGCAGGCAAGCAGAGAAGCAGGTCACCGCCATGGGCCTTGGCCGACTTTACATTCCAGCGGCGCCTTCTGCCACTACCCAAGTGTAGCATGGGCCAAGTACTGACCACTGCACACCACCTTTCCCCAAAGTCCACTCCATCCAACAAGGACAGTAGCATACTTACAGTTCCCACTCAGGGGAGGGGTCCCAAGAGGGTTGGCCATATTGATGCTGGGTATAGAGGCTTACATTTGTTTCAAGCCTCTTTATCTAGATATTAACCAATGAAGAAAGTCCATGTTTTTCATATTGTTCCTTGACATAGTTAATTTGTCATCCATGGTCATTAACTCCCCAGAGTCATGGGACTGTTTGTTCTGTATGTTTGTTCTCTGGTGTATACATGGCAACAGTCTGTGAGTCTATGGTTGAAACACACACATCTTCCATTCTTGACATCTTGGCTCCACTTGTCCATGTTCAGGTGCAATGAAGAGTACCTAACCATCTTCCTTCTAGGGGATCTGAATTTTGCTTTTCTTAACCTTTTATCTCCTGGGAGTCCTATTCCCTTGCTGCTTACCCAATATCTAACTGCTCAGTAAGGAGGAAGAGACTAAAAGAGAAAGAAAGTGCTGTGATATAGCTCAGTGGTAGAGAATTTGCCTAACATGTGCAAAGCCCTGGGTTTGACCCTAGCACCAAAAGAGCAAAGAAAATCCCCAATTGGACAATCGGTCTGCCTATTTGTTAACATGATTGACTAGTTTCACAGCTTACTTTTTTGTGTTTGTTTGTTTGTCTGTTTGTACTAAATATTTAACCCAAGGGCATTCTACTACTGAGCTACACCCCCAGCCCTATTTTACTGTCTTTTGAAACAGGCTCTCACTAAGTTTCTAACACTGGCTTCAAACATGCAATTCACCTGATTCAGTCTCCATGTACTGGGATTACAGGTGTGCACCACCACACCTGGCCTGTGTGTTTTTTTAATTAGATCCCGCTTTGTTTCTATTAAGCACAAGCTTACCTTTGTGATGCATCAAGGTTCAGCCTCGGCACCTGTGACCTGGGTAAACTGGCTCCAAAGACTATAAAACGATTAACACAGAGCCACTATATCAATAATCTCTTCTGCCAGATACCAATTTCATCACTGTCTAGTCAGGAAATAAATAGAGTATTGGCAATCCTCTCCTTGCATGGTTCCAATACATACAAATTCAATTACCATGATCTAGTTAAATAAGAGAGGTCCACTTCCCCAATGATATGATGCAAATTTCACTTACTACAGTAGATTCATCACTAAGCACCTACATAAAGGACAAGCTTCACTGTCCTCAGATCACTACAGATACAACGTGTGACATGATCAGTGGCCAATGACATCAGTTCTAAGTCTGTTGATTAGTCCCTGTGCATTTGTTATTCAGTTGATGCCCAGTCTAGCAAAATATGTAGTTTTCTCCTTGTCCCCCAGTGATAAACCCACATGACAGTTTGCAAAAATGGGCAAAGAGAAGAAGGAATCTGGAGTCAGGTGTGATGGTGCAAGCCTGTAATCCCAGTAATTGGGAGGCTGAGACAAGAGGATCAAAGGTTTGTGGCCAACAATTTAGTGATACCCTGCTTCAAAAAATATAAAACAAAACAGGGCTGGGACTGTAGCTCAGAGGTAGACTTCCCTGGGGTTCAATGCCCAGTACTACAAAAAGATAAATAAAAATATGAAATAGGGATGGGCATGTAGCTCAGAAATAGAATGCCACTGGGTTCAATCACCAGAACCACACACACACACACACACACACACACACACAAAGGGGAATCCTGGAGGGAAATCCACCAAGTGACCTGTTCATAAATGTTTGTGTCACTGTGAATCTCACTATGAAGTATAATTGCATTGCACCAATAAAAGTATGAACGACTCTCAATAGTCATGCTGAATATAAATGGCCTCAGCTCCCCAATCAAAAGATATAAGGTAGCAAAATATATTAAAGATCATAATCCATCTATACTCTGCCTGCAAGAAACACACCTTACAAGTAAAGATGCGCACAAACTAAAGGTGAAGGGATGGAGCAAGGTAATCCATGCTAATGGAACTCGAAAACAAGCAGGAGTAGCAATTATGATATCAGACACATTAGACTTCAAACCTAAACTTATCAGAAGAGACAAAGAAGGTCATTTCTTACTGGTAAAAGGAACAATCCAGCAAGAGGATATAACAATAGCCAACATTTATGCCCCAAACATAGGTGCAACCACTTTCATAAAAGAAACTCTTCGTGACATTAAGTCACACATAGATTCCAATACAATAATATTGGGAAACTTCAACACACCTCTCACACCACTAGATTGACCTTCAAGACAAAAGGTCAGTAAAGATACCTCAGACATAAGGAACACCATAGGTCAAATAGACCTAGTAGACACATACAGAATATTCCACCCAACTACACCTGAATTCACATTTTTTTCAGCTCCTCATGGAACCTTCTCTAAAATAGACCATATTCTAGGCCACAAAGTGAGTACTAGCAAATTAAAAAAATGTGATATAATCCCCTGCGTCTTTTCAGACCATAATGGAATGAAACTAGAAATCAAAGACCCAGAGAAACCTAATAAACATGTGGAGACTGAATACCACACTGCTGAATGAGGAATGGGTCACAGAATAAATAAGGGGAGAAATTAAGAAATTCCTAGAAACAAATGAAAAGAGACACAACATATCAAAATCTCTGGGAGACTCTGAAGACAGTATAAAGAGGAAAATTCATAGCACTGAGTGCTCACAAAAGAAGAACAGAAAATCACCAAATAAATAACCTAATGACACACCTCAAAGCCCTTGAAAAACAGGAACAGTCTAACCCCAAAGCCAGTAGAAGACAGGAAATTATTAAAATCAGAGCAGAAATCAATGAAGTAGAGAATAAAAAAATACAAAAAATCAACAAAACCAAAAGCTGGTTCCTTGAAAAAATAAACAAGATAGATAAATCACTAACCAACCTAACCAAAAGAAAGAGAGAATCAACCCAAATTACTAAAATAAGAGATAAAAGGTGATATTACTACCAAAGGCATGGAAATCCAGAGGATTATCAGAAACTACTTTGAAAAACTATACTCCAACAAAATGGAAAACCTAGAAGAAATTGACCAATTTCTAGACATGTACAACCTTCCTAAGTTGAATCAAGAAGATATAGAAAATTTAAACCGACCAATAGCAATCAAAGAGATTGAAGCAGCAATAAAGAGCCTACCATCAAAGAAAAGCCCAGATCCGGATGGTTACCCAGGTGAATTTTATAAAACCTTTATAGAAGAACTAATCCCAATACTCCTCAATCTATTCCATGAAATAGAAAAAAACAGGACTCTCCCAAATACATTCTATGAAGCCAACATCACATTAATACCAAAACCAAATAAAGACAGCTCAAAAGAAGAAAACTACAGGCCTATATCATTGATGAACTTAGACACAAAACTTCTAAACAAAATACTAGCAACATGCATTCAAAACCACATCAAGAAAATCATATACCATGACCAAGTCGGGTTCATCCCTGGGATGCAAGGCTGGATCAACATATGAAAAACAATCCATATAATCCACCACATAAACATAACTTAAGACAAAAATCACATAATCATTTCAATAGATGCTGAAAAAGCATTTGACAAAATCCAACACCCAGAGAATCAGAATAGTAGGAACATACCTCAACATCATAAAGGCAATATACAATAGGCCCACAGCCAACATCGTGTTGAATGGGGAAAAACTACAAGAGTTCCCCTTAAAAACACGAACAAAACAAGGATGTCCACTATCACCACTCCTTTTCAATATAGTACTAGAGACTCCAGCCAGAGCAATTAGCCAAGAGAAGGAAATCAAAGGAGTGCAAATAGGAAAAGAAAAACTGAAACTGTCTCTATTTGCAGATGACATGATATTATATTTAGAAGACCCAATAAACTCAATAAAAAGGCATATAGAACTGATCAACAAATTCAGCAAAGTGTCTGGATACAAAATCAATCTTAAAAAATCAGAAGCTTTTCCATATGCCAACCACAAATCCACTGAAAAAGAAATCTAGAAAACATTTCCACTCACGATATCCCCTAAAACAATAAAGTACTTAGGAATAAACCTAACCAAGGAGGTAAAAGACCTCTACAAGGAAAATTATAAAACACTGAAAAAAATTGAAGATCTTAGGAGATGGAAAGACCCCCCCATGCTCTTGGATAGGCAGAATAAATATCATCAAAATGGCCATTCTTCCAAAAGTGATCTACAGATTCAAGGCGATACCCATTAAATTACCAAGGTCATTCTTCACAGACATAGAAAAATCATTCCTTAAATTCATTTGGAACAACAAAAAACCCAGAATAGCCAAAGTAGTTCTCAGCAACAAGAACCATGCAGGAGGCATCAATACCTGATTTCAAATTATACTACAGAGCCACAGTAATAAAAACAGCATGGTACTGGCACAAAAGCAGACACATAGACCAATGGAGCAAAATAGAAGACTCAAAAACAAATCCGCACACTTACAGCCAATTGATTTTTGACAAAGGAGCCAAAAACATACACTGGAAAAAAGATAGCCTCTTCAACAAATGGTGTTTGCAAAACTGGTTACTACATGCAGAAAAATGGAAATAAACCCCACTTTCTCACCCTGCACAAGAGTCAATTCAAGATGGATCAAAGACCTGGAAATTAGACCAGAGACCTTGCAGCTACTTGAAGAGGGCATAGGTCCAACTCTTCAAAACATACGCACAGGCAAAAAATTCCTCAACAAGACCCCAAAGGCACAAAAAGTTAAAAAGAGAATCAATATGTGGGATTGCATTAAACTGAAGAGTTTCTGCACAGCAAAGGAAACTCAATAACCTCAGCAGAGAGCCAACAGAATGGGAGAAGATTTTTGCCAGCTACTCCTCCGATAGAAGACTAATATCTAGAATATACAGAGAACTCAAGAAACTCACCACCAAAAAAACCAAAACCCAATGAAAAAATGGGCAAGAGAACTAAATAGGCACTTCATTAAAGAAGAAATACAAATGGCCACCAAATGTATGAAAAATGTTCAACATCATTAGCAATCAGAGAGATGCAAATCAAAGCTACCCTGAGATTTCACCTAATGCCAATTAGAATGGCAATCATTAAAAACACAAACAATAACAAATGCTGACGAGGATGTGGAGAAGTAGGAACTCTAATACACTGTTGGTGGGATTAAAAATTAATGCAACCACTTTGGAGAACAGTGTGGAGGATCCTCAGAAGACTGGAAATGAACCTACCATATGACCCAGCAATACCACTTCTAGTTATCTACCCAAAAGAATTGAAACCAAATTACCAGACTAATGCATGCGTATCTATGTTTATAGCTGCACAATTCACAATTGCCAAACTATGGAATCAGCCAAGGTGTCCATCAACAGATGCATGGATTATAAAACTATCAGATATGTTCACAATGTAATTTTATGCAGCCATCAAGAAGAACAAAATTACATCATTTGCAGGGAAATGGATGGAATTAGAGAACATTATGCTTAGTGGGATTAATCAGTCACAAAAAGTGAAAAGTCAGATGCTCTCCCTAATATGCGGAAGCTACAGAGAATAGGGTGTAGGAGGGACTCCAGACAAAGACAGAGAAAACCCTAGATGAGTAAAGAAGGTGACCTAACTGAGGGCGATGGGAGGGTGGAAGAGGGAAACATCCTAATACACAGGATGTACATACACAAATTTACCAAAGTCAACTACTATGCTAAGCATGAGAAGGAGGGAAGGGGGAGGGAATGGGGGGTGGGAATAGGGGGAGGGCTAATTGATCAATGTGTACAAGTATACCATCCTGAAACCCATCAAGATGTATGATTACAATGCACCAATAAAAATAAATAAATAAATAAATAATAAAAGTATGAATGAAAAGATGGAATCTGCTAGTAAAGGTGAAATTACAGCAAAGAAAGGAAAAATAATATTGCTGGGAAGTTGGATGTGATATGTTTGTATCACTTTGAATCTCACTATGATGTATAAGTACAATGCACCAATAAGAGTGTATATTAAAAAGAGAGAATCGGCCAGTAAAGATGAAAGTTCAGCCAAGAAAGTAAAAGTCATAATGCTAGAAGTGAAGTTGGATGTGATTAGAAGTGCTAGGTCTAGTGCCTAGAAGAACCATGTGGATAAGGATTGAGGAGCAAAATTTATAAGGATATTAGCCAGCAGATGGGCCAAGGCCAAAATGGCTTCAGCAGCAAAGGACAGGGTGGGAATACTATATGGGGGTGGATGGAGGTGTGCGGGGAGGGTTCTGCAAAACCCATGAAGATCTGCAAAGTGCCGGAGCTGGGCTTGTGATTTCAGAGGGGGACTAGATGAGGTCAGCTAGTCTGGGTCATTAGGTTATCTTTACACAGCACAGCCCCTGCATAGAAACAGAGAAAACAGGCAAAGGGCAATTACCCCCTGCACCGCCCCCCCCCACACACACAGTTGCAGCAACCATTTACTGGAACTGGGTGTTATTGTGATGGGAATCTATTTTCCTATCAAGAAGCTGTCCAACTGGGGGAAGGTTGATGCTGCAGCCATTCTCCAGACCCTAGATGTGCAGCCAGAGGGATTTTGTGAAGGTGGGTTTGTCAACAGAAATGAGCAATGTGATTGTGACACAAAGATGAAACTGTTGCAGAGGAAGTAATGCCTTCAAAAACTTCACATGAAAGCCTGGAGTGGTGGCACACACTTGTAATCCCAGTACTTGGGAGGCTGAGACTGGAGGATCCAGGTTTGCGGCCAGCCTCAGCTACTTAGTAAGGCCCTCCGCAACTTAGTGAGACCCTGTTTCAAAATAAAGAATACAAAAATAGGGCTGGGGGTGTAGCTCGGAGGTAGAATGCCCCTGGGTTCAATCCCCAGTACTGCAAAAAAAAAAAAAAAAACCCAAAATTTCACATTAACTGGTAAGTGGTTGCAAACATCTGTAGTCCCAGTACCTGAGAGGCAGAGACAGGGGATCACATGTTCGAAGCCAGCGTCAGCAACTTAGCAAGATCCTGCTTCAAAATAAAAAATAAAAAGGGTTGGTGGTATAGCACAGAGGTAAAACACCCGAGTTCAATCCTCAGACCAAAATGAATGAATTAAATAACTAATTAGCTAATACATGAAAATTGTACTACTCCAAGAGCTGGTACCTCTATAAATGGATTATCAAGCTTTCAGGGAATTAGGAGTAGAAAAAATTGTATATGAAGTTGGAAATACACTAATTCAGAGGTTGCTGTGTCTCTACAAGTTACCTGTATCCTCTAAAGTTTGATTTTTGTTGGTCATCATTCTTAATAACTGGTCTAAGGATGGGGTATAATTCAGTGGTTAAGCACTTGCCTAGGGTGAGCAAGGCCCTGAGTTCCATCCCCAGCACTGAAAAGAAAATACAAAAGTATAAAGCCAGACAGGGTGGCAAGTGTCTGTAGTCCCAGCCTCTGGGGAGGCTGAGGCAGGAGGATCACTTGAGCCCTCAAGTTCAAAACCAACCTGGGCCACAGAGAAAGATGTTGCCTCAAAATAAAACAAAAAATAAATAGCTGGCCTGATAATAATTAATTTATTGTGCTTTTTCCTTAAGAGATATAAATTCTTGTTGGTTTTCTGAATTCAGCCAATAAAGAATTGTTGCCTCTTCTCCCATATTTATGGTAGTTTTTAAAAAAGGGAGAAGAGAAAATGGGAGCACAGAGAAGGGGGAAATAAAGACTGAAGAGAGAAGAGGAAGAGGAGTTCTGGTCTCCATCCACCATTGCTTCCACATTTTTCTTTTTTTGTATAGTGTTATATTCTTTTCTTAGAGATCTTGCCTTCGTCATTTTATTTTTTATTTTTAAATTTATTTTGGTGCATTGTAATTATGCATGATAGTGAGATTCATAATGATATATTCATAAGTGCTGTCTTATTTGTTTTAAATGTTCCCATTTCACGTTGTCTTTCAGATACTCTTTCTATTATCTGAAGTTCATCACCACTGAATCCTACTGTTTGTACTTAGTACTGAGTGGTGCACGGTGAACTGTTTCTAGGTATGTTCTGATTATGAGCTCATCTGTAGCAAGGCTTGCTTTTCCCCAAGAGAATCCATTCTGCCCTGTTTAGGAAAGAGTCCCCAATTAGAGATAGGCAGGAAAGACAGGAAGCTTCCCATTGAGGACCCTGGAAGGATCTTCTGCCTTCGACTTCTTAGGGCAGGTCCTTTAGCGGGGAGCATCTCCTTTGCTTTTCTGTAGGGAGTTTGCTGGCTGACTTCATCACAGTCCCACCTGCCCAAAAACCAAGATTTGAGGAACATCCAGAATGAAATCTATTAAAATCATCTTTTCAATTTGCTTGCATAGCCAGCAAAAAGACAACTACACACAGGGTCTCAGATTTTTTAACTGAGTTACAAAAGAAGCATGAAGTTATATAAAGAGATAGGTCATATTAAGTCAAGCCTATTAAAGTTCATTGACAAGGTAAGTGAACAAATTCCATTTCCTACTGCAATCATATTCTGAAAGAAACTACTCAAAGTTTTGTTTGAGATGTTTGCAATAGTAGGGAGATTAAACATGCATGAATAGCCCAGGAAAAACATGTAAGTAGCTGTCGACATCTCAGGGAAAGTTTTGTTATTTTTTGTTACACATAACAAGAAACACAGCCTCATTTACAATTAAGTAAGACTTTCTCCACCCATAATCTGTTTTCCATTTTATGTTTATAGTTTTATCTTTTCAAGAATGCTATATGAATGAAATCATGCAGTACATGATTGGGATTGGTTTCTTTCACTCAGCATAATAGTCTAGAGATTCACCCAGGTTGTGCATATCAAGAAATAGAGGCTTCTTTTTACTGCACAGCATTCCGTAGTATGGATATAGCACAGTTTACCACACACCCACTGACAGACATCTGGACTGTTTTCACTTTGGGGTTATTTATAAAAGTAGCTGCTATGAACAAGTGCAAGTCTTTGTGTGAGCATAAGTCTTCATTTCTCGTGACGAAATGCCCAGAAGTGAGATTGCTGGATCGTATCGTATGGTGGTCGCATTTTTTGTTTTTTTTTTAAAAAAAACCTGGCAAGCTGTTTTCCAGAGTGGCTGCAGCATCTTACATCCCCTAGCCATGAACGAGATCTGTTTTCTCTGCATCCTTGCCAGAATTTGGTTTTGTTGCTATTTTAATTTTAGTCATTCTAATTGCTGTATCTCATGGTGGGCTTATTTGCATTTCTCAAGTGACTAACAATGTTAAACATCTTTCATGTGCTCGTTTATCATCTGTTCATCCTCCCCAGTGAAACGTCCTTTCATGACTTTTGCTCATGTATTGGCATTGTTGTTGTCTTACTATTATTGAGAGTTATTTTTCTTTTATTTCTTTGTTTATGGTGGTGGTTTTTGTTTTTTGTTTGTACAGGGACTGAATCCAGAGGCATTCTACTCTCCCAGCCCTATTTTATTGTATTTTTAAACAATCTCACTAAGATGCTGAGGATCTCAGTTGCTGAAGCTAACCACAAACCTGCGATCCTCCTGTCTCAGCCTCCAAGTAGAGGGATTCCAGGTGTGCACCATCACACCTGGCCCATCTGTTTTTTTTAATTAGATCCTGCTTTGTTTCTATTAAGCACAAGCTTGCCTTTGTGATGCATCAAGGTTTAGCCTCGGCACCTGTGACCTGGGTGAATTGGTTCCAAAGACTATAACACAATTAACACAGAGCCACTATATCAATAATCTCTTCTGCCAGAAAACAATTTCATCACTGTTTGGTCAGGAAATAAATGGAGTATTGTCAATCCTCTCCTTATATGGTTCCAATATATACAAATTCAGTTACCATAATCTAGTTAAAGAGGAGCAGCCCCCCCTTGCAAAAAAAAAACATGATGAAATTTCATTCACTACCCTTCCTTCTTTCCTTCCTTCCTTCCTTCCTTTTTCTTCCTTCCTTCCTTCCTTCCTTCTTACTAGGATTACAAGTGTGAGCCACCACACCTGGCGCAGTAGATGTATTTCTAAGCGTTTACATAAGGGACAAATGTCCCTGTCCTCAAATCACTACATGTGACATAATCAGTGATCAATGATATCAGTTAGTCTGTTTATTAGTCATTGTGCATTTGTCATTCAGTCCATGTGCAGTCTAGCCAAAGATGTGGTTATCTCCTTGTCCTCCAGTGATAAACCCAAATGA
The DNA here is from genome assembly GCA_004027185.1 of Glis glis. Classification (NCBI taxonomy): domain Eukaryota; kingdom Metazoa; phylum Chordata; class Mammalia; order Rodentia; family Gliridae; genus Glis; species Glis glis. The sequence continues at coordinate 285 of PVJS01026296.1, read as the reverse complement.
CAGTTTGAACAAAATGGGCAATCACAAGAGGGAATCCTGCTGGGTGTGGTGGCGCACACTTGTAATCCCAGTACTTTGGGAGGCGGAGACCGGAGGATCCGGGTTCGCGGCCAGCCTCAGCGCTCTCTCTCCCTGTCTCTCTCTCTCCCTGTCTCTCTGTCTCTCTGTCTCTGTCTCTCTGTCTCTCTGTCTCTCTCTCTCTCTCTCTCTCTCTCTCTCTCCTTAGTGAGGCCCTCCGCAACTTTGTGAGACCTGGTTTCAAAAATAAAGTATAAAAAATAGGGC
>PVJS01026295.1:0-27122 GCA_004027185.1 Glis glis | reverse complement strand
CTTTCTTACCCTTCCCCTTCCCTTGTACCCCTTCCCTTGCACCACTGAGGGTTCTCCATTGTCATTGGAGTCCCTTTTGTGTCCCCACTACTCCCTAAGTTGCGCATATTAATGAAAACATATGACCCTTCATTTTTTGTGATTGGCTAATCTCACTTAACATAATGCTCTCCAGATCTTTCCATTTTCTTGCAAATGCCGTTATTTTGTTCTTTTTTATTGCCGAGTAGAATTCCATTGTGTGTATTTCCCATAATTTTGTAATAAGACAGGAGAAGAATATCAAAGGAATTCAAACAGGAAAAGAAGAACTAAAATTATCTTTATTTGCAGATGATATGATCCTATATCTAGAAGACCCAAAGAACTCAACCAAAAGTCTACTGGAATTTCTTAAAATTGATGCTTTGCATTCCTGGCCTCCCTGGCTCCTCCCCAGTCTTGGCAAATGCTTTCTTTCTTGGTGCTGTTTCCACCCCTGATCTCCAGGTGCAGAGAGCTGGGCAGGGGTTCAAGGGCACCGACCGGCTGACCCGGATCCGCCCCCCAGCTTTCTGTCTCCCGAGGGTCTGTCTGGAGCGGCTGTCTGTGGTCACAGCCTGCAGTTTTCCTCTCCTTACTATCTTGTAAGGAAGCTACTGATAATGTGCTTTCAGATTGGTCACTTTGAATGCATGAAAAGCCTGCAGTCCCTTAAGAGTACTGAAGGAAGCTGGGCACGGTGGTGCACGCCTGTAATCCCAGTAGATCGGAGGCTGAGGCAGGAGGTTTGCAGGTTTGAGGCCAGCCTCAGAAATTTAGCGAGACCCTCAGCAACTTAGTGAGACACTGTTTCAACATAAAAAATAAAAAGGGCTGGAGGTGTAGCTTGGAGGTAGAATGCCCCTGGGTTCATTCAATCCCCAGTACAAAACAAAACAAAAATAACTTAAAAAACCCAACAACCTCACAAACAAACAAACAAACAAACAAACAAACAAACCTCAATTCCATGACCCGGAAACAGCCCCAGTAAACACTTGGGTGTGTTTCCTTCCAGATCTTTCCAGGCATGTTTATAAAGCATTGCTGCTTTGTCCATTTCTTTTCATCCAGTTTGCTTCTGCGTGGGCATTAGGGGGCCACAGGAGAGATGTGTCCTTCTTGTGCAGGGAGTCAGCAAATGGAGGAGTCTCCCTGACTGTGGGTCCAGATTCTCACAGCAATCTGATCCCAGGCCAGACCTGTTTCCTCCCTTGCCCCAAGAAACTGGCATTTTCTTTGGGTTTTACCAGCCTCAAGCCCAAACCCAAGCCGATCTCTCCCTGCACTCCCTCGCCCCTGAGCAGCACTAGTTCCCTGGTTCCTGTTTTATTCCAAGCTCAGAAGCATTGCCTCTGACCTGGCTTTGAGCAGCAAGGAGGGCCTGGGCGAGGTCCCACCTCCTGGGGAGTGGAGGCAGCCAGCCCATCCCTTCTCTGTCTCCTGGGTGCCTGCCCTTCTTTTGATCTGTTTTTTTTTTTTTTTCCATTTGGGATTCAGGGCACTTTTCTTCTTCACAGAAAGGGCCAGAGGCTGTTGCTTCTCTCATTACCAGGGCAAGCCAGCATATGCAAGCTGCCATTTCCCATTGATTATCAGGAAAGCAGCCGCCAGGCTCAGCACAGCCACAGGAGGGCACAGGTAGGCAAGGGCTTCCAACAAAGAGGGAGGGTCTCCGCTGGCCATGACTGAGGCACTGGAAGATAGAAGAATAGAAGAAGGATGTTGTTTTTGTCCTGTCTACACCACTGCTCTGTCCTGTGACGCTTCCCAACGTCACACTGCAGGATACAACCTTACCCTGCGTGAGTAGATTGTGCCCTCTGGTTAGGGTTTCTCCTTGGCACGAATGTCTCCTGCCCACCAGAGCACACTCCACTCAATTCTCACCCCTTCTAGAATCTTCCTCCTTCTTCTGGCCCTTGCTCCGAATTCCTTTAGCCTATGCTGCCCGATCCACATCACCTCTACAACCAGACAGCCAGGGTCCCGCTCTGGACTTGGGCCTTGAAGGCTTCTCTTCCACCCTCCCTCAGCCAGGACCCTCCCCACAGGTAAGTCTGTTTCTTGACTGTGTTCCATGCTGCTGAGACCAGAATTCCCTGTCCCGGGCTGCCACGTCCTGAGCGTGGTGCCCCGCAGCTGGTCTGACAGCTGTTTGGGAGGACCAGGGTGGACGTGTGGACTGGTGAGTCTTCACGCAGGTGTGCAAGGCTCCCTCAGGGTGTGGAAAGAGGCAGGAAGGGACTCCAGGGGGGTGGCTCCTGGCCAGGGGCCTTTACGTGCATTCTGAGCTATACTCTTTCCCTGGACTCTGCAAATGGTAAGGGGTGCCTGGTACCCCCAAATGTTAACATCCTCTCCATTCTCTAGGCAAGAAGAGTGGAAGCCTTCTGTGGGCAGGGGTCATGCCTCCTCTATATCTTCTATCCCATCGAGGGGCTCTGACTAGTGTGAAACTGGTCGTGTACACCCAGTGAGGACTTCTGCTAATGGGCGCTGGCTGGTTCTCCTCATAGCCCCTTCCTCAGAACATCCATCAGCCATATTTGTCTGCCTCTACCAGCCCTCAGTTCAGGGAAGGCCGGTGTCCCCAGCCCTGGAGCCACCTTCCTCTCTCCTCGGAGGCAGCCGTGGACGGCCTGTACCCAGAGGACACAGCCTGTTTCTCTCCAGTGCTGCTCATAGATTGGAAAGATGACTGGTGTGTGGTAGAGACCCAGAGCATACTGGGCAAGTAAATACATGTAGTGACATGGCATGACATTCTTCCTAGGGAGAAGGGCAGGTGACACAGGCCACACCAGAGGTGTGTGAGGGACGCTAAGGCATGCCATGGAAGGAAAGGACATTCCTTGAGGGAACATTTAATGGGCCAGGGAGGAGAAGACCTTAAATCATTGAAATGCTTCAGGCAAGGTCTATCATAAAGTGCTGTGATCTGGCACGACAGAAATTTAAGGGGCATCTGTGGGAAGAATCGCAGAGAATGAGTGTTGGGAGGGGATGGCTCTGTGATAAGGTGTCTTGACCCAGGGAAGGGGGCCTCGCCTCGGGCTGGGGCTTGCAGGGCCAGGATTACCCTGGCTGCTGTGGGTCCCACCTTGTTGCCCAGATGGCTGGGCAGTAAATGGAGGAGTCTGGCCTGTGTGTAGGGGATAAGCCTGGAAGAAGGAAATTCTTTCTCCATCCCGCCTGGCTGCCTGGCTTCGGTCCCAGAGATGCTATCATCCTAAATGTCCCAAGGAACAGAGGACGCAACTGCTAGAATTTAAAAATGGCCAGGCTCTGCCGTGGCTCCCAGGGCTCCTGGATGCTCCCTTTTCTACCCTCCCTCTTTCTCCTAATCTAATGCACAGGACTAAATTGAACTTAATTAGGAGGATTTTATGTCTTATAAATTTAATATTTAATATTCAAGCAGAAGCTTTTCCCCCTCCTCAGCATATCTATTAAAGATGTCCTGGGAGGAATGCCAATGAGTCATGACGTCATAAATATTTAGAAGAAGGCACGCCGGAGGCAGGGAAAAGGGGAAGGAGGAAAACAGATCCTTTTAAGAATCAAAAAGGAATTAAATTTTCCTCTTGGATTGGGCTTGTTGTGGAGGCTGCCTGGGCTTTCTGGCTGGGGCAGAAATATGATTTCAGGATTCAGAGCTGTGAGCTGTGTTCTTGCCCAAAGCCTGGTGGGGCTGGGTTTACCACGTGCGGCGACTAAGTCGAACTAGTTTTGAAGTTAAGTACATGCTGTGCTTTCAGGAGGCCAAAGCACATGTTTTAATGAATAATGGAGAAAAACATACTGGCCAGATAGTGCCCCTATTTGTATCTTCTCTGGTTGTGTGGAAGCAGCATTGGTGTGGATTGAGCAGGTGAATACCTAACGCTGCTGCTGGATTTCCGTCTAGAGGCTCAATCCTGCATAATCAAAACAGTATTTCAGTGGGTGGGGAGTGATGGAGCAGGGGAAAGGAGGGGAGGTTCTCCCTGAATCTTTTCTCTGCAGAAGTCCAAAGCTCATCTCCAGACCCTGGGAAGAACTCTTGGGTGGTTCTACGCCCCATTGCCCTCATTCCTCCAGACCTGGATGACTCACAGGTCTCTCTTTCCTTTTTTTTCCCCACTTATTGGTGCATTGTAATTATACATTTTGATACACGTCAGGGTAGCAGCATCGTACATGCACACATTGCTCATTCAATGTGGACAGAGAGAGATAGAAGGAACTGGGATGGCGTTCCCTTGCCATCCCCTGGTGGCATCTCAGATGGAGCCCTGGCTTCCCAGCCCTTTGAGGAACTAAAGAGTAGTTGGGTTGAGTCCAGGTCAGAACTCATGTCCCACCCCACATCCTGCAGTGTTCCTGCCCTCCCTCGGGGCCTTTCAGAGCTTGGCCCTGGGTGTGGGCTGCTTAGTGATGCTATAGGAGTTCGTTCTCTGCTGTTCTTGCCTGGAAAGATGACTAACAGACCTGGGGTGCACCCAGCTGGGCTATTGCTGGGACTGGATGAGAGCCACATGTCCTTCCCCAGGCGTGTCTAGCCTCTACTGAGGTTTCTGTTGGCGCCCTTTTCACCTGACTCAGATTAGGACGAGCATCTTCCTCCCCTCCCCATGAGAAGGGAGGGAAAATCCACAGCCCCCCGTCCCAGGCCTATCACTGTGTTTCTGAGAATTACCTTGATTTCTCTCTTGTCTTCTGTTTACACACACTGGGTTGGGGATGGGTTGTGCTTGTAGTTGGAGGTAGGGCCTTCTCGTAAGTTTCTGGCAGCTTCCTTAAGAATGTAAGGAGTAGCCGGGCGCAGTGGTGCACGCTTGTAATCCCAGTACTTGGGAGGCGGAGACTGGAAGATCGGGGTTCGCAGCTACTTAGTGAGGCCCTCCGCAACTTCATGAGACCTGGTTTCAAAATATAGGATAAAAAATAAGGCCGGGATCCCCGGTACCACACACACACACACACACACACACACACACACAAAAAAAAAAAAAGAATGTAAGGAGTATTACATGCCTAATATTTTCAGGTTTGAGGTCAAGCCCGTTGGAGAAGAACCTGTAATTCTGCAAGTTAAGCCAACTGGATATGTACCATTTGGTAAACTTTTACATTAACTTTCTGTAATTGAAATGAAATAGTGATAGCCACAATTGCAGATTCCTTTCCTATCTTCTCACTCATTCATTCATTCATTCATTCACTCATTCACTCACACTGAACTCCTCAGCTCTTGTGTCCTGCAAGGGCCTTAGGTAGGGATACAAAGGTTAACAACAACAGTTGCCCTACCTTCAGGGGGCTTATAGTCAGTGAAGAGACAGACAGGACAACAGATACAACACATGTGATGTAGCCTCAAAGAGTGGGAGGAAAAGAGCCCTGGGAGAGGCACATGGGAGACCCAGTTAGTTCTGGAATAAGTGGTAACTAAGCTGAACCTTGGAGGTCAGTAGGGATGAGCAAGACAAAGGAGATGAGTAGAGGGGATGGCACACGCAAAAGCCCAGAGGGGAGGGGACATTGGGGAATTATAGGAAGCACAGGAGGATGGGATCATAGAGGGCAGGACAGGGCCTGAGGTCAGGGATGAAGGGAGAGCTGGCTGTGAAGAGGTGGCCAGGCCTGGTCATGAAGGGCCTGGCACCAGGAGAGGGCCCGAGGACAGTAGGTGGTCCCTGGTGAGCACCCAGCCAGGGCCGATACAATCCCTTTTCTAGTTATGAAACAATTCTTGGCTGTGGGTGGAGGATGGATTGTAGGGGCCCATCTTTGAGTCAGGGAGACCAGTAGGGGGCTGCTTCATTGTTTTCTGGTCCTGTCTGCCACCTGCTGAGTCCGGGGAGAGAAGCTGGTGGCCTGGGTTGAGTGAGTGCCAGAGAGCACCAAAGCAAAGCAGGCAGATTTGACACATGTCCTGTTTCTTATTTGCTTACTACAATTGCGTATTACAGAAAAAGTAAGGAAGTCCCCGACAGAGCAGGCTCCCCTCCCCTCTGTGATTGCATGGCCCTGTCCAGCATGTCTACCAGCCTTGTGGGCGCCCACTGCCCCCAAGATTTATGAGCACCAACCCTAGTCCCTTAGCTCTAGGGTCAAGACATATGTGACTGGGATGGAAGTTGCCATGGCAACCCAAGTCAAGTTTGGCTTTGGCCTGGCAGATCAAAAGTGATAAAGGCAAAGATGCTGTGAGGAGCAAAGGGCTTTGTGATGCTGACATGGAGCTTTCTAGTACACCCAACAAGGTCTCCCTAGGAGGTGGGGCAGAGAGGCCAGGCAGCCCTGGGCAGGGGCAGGTCTGGGTCCTGGCCTGGGGGAAGCCATTGGAAGGGGCTGTGGTGACCATGGAAACTGGAAGTGTTATGACACCCTGAAGCATGCCACAGGGCCTTGCACACCTGGGGGATACATATGGCAGGAGATCTGAGGTCTGAGGGGACGGAGGGTGCTGAAGGTGTGAAGGGTGGGCAGCAAGCTGACCATAGGCAGATGGAGTATGGAGAGACTGGAGAGAGTTTTTTGGGGAGAGGGGCTTGCAAGGGGCACCCAGTTCTGCCTGCTGATCATGTCCTTGTGACACACTGGGCCCTGTGCTCTGCCAGGACATCTTATCCCATCTGCTGCTCCCTAGTGAATGTGCAGGGCAGAGTCCGGGGGACCCTCTCCTCCCTGGCCCCTCCCTCATGGCCCCCACACTGCCTTGGTTCCTCTTGGTGACTGTCCTGTGCCAGGAGCGCTCCTGTGGGGTGGAGTTCAGGCCCTGCAGGAATGCCTGGTAGCCACTAGATGCCTCTCATCCCCTTGAATCATTAGACCCCAGGTCAGGCTTTGGTGACATCCTGGTGGGAAGGATCCAGAACAATGTCCCAGAGCTGGAGAAATAGACGCAGACAGTGACTGGAACTCCTAAAAAATCCTCAGAATCCTTTCTTACTTTTACTCTATGCACGGGGAGCCTGCCCTCTCTCGTTTCCTCTACATGATACCTGGGGAAGAGAAGGGAGAGGAGCCAAGATCTAGGGCTGCTCCTGGCTGCCATTTGCTGATTATTTGTCATGTGCCAGGCACGGTGACAGAAACTTTACATTGTTTTCCTTTATTTATTTATTTATTTATTTATTTGCAGTACTGGGGATTGAACCCAGGGGCATTCTACCTCCAAGCTACACCCCCGGCCCTATTTTTTATTCTTTATTTTGAAACAGGGTCTCACTAAGTTGCGGAGGGCCTCACTAAGAAGCTGAGGCTGGCCGTGAACCCGGATCCTCCAGTCTCAGCCTCCCAAGTACTGGGATTACAATTGTGGGCCACTATGCCTGGCTTGTTTTCCATTATTTATGTATCCTATGTTGTCCCCATTTGAGACATGGAGGAAATGTTGCCTAGAGAGTGGCATGAGCCCATCCAAGACCACTCAGCAGGAGAGCGACAGAGGGTTAGCCTAGCCCAGTGGCCAGGGCTCCTCCTCGTCTCGGCCCAGCAGTGGCACTGGCAGGCTGACCCCACATGCCCTCCTCTCCACTTGCTTCCGTATGTGTCTGATCTCCATGGCTGCTCCTTTTCAGACCCTTCTGTTGGATCCTCCTCATCTTTCTGATTTCCGGCCCCCGAAGACTCAGTTCCTGTACTTCGCTCTCTGCGCTCACCTCCGTGGTGACTTCCTTTAGTCTCACGGCTTTACATAGCATTTCCATGCTGACCCCAGGGTTCCATATTTCATTAGTTGTCTATTTTTATCCAACTGACTGTTTGATGCTTTTAGTTAGGTGTTTGAAGGGATTTCCAAGTTCTCATGCCCAAATCAAGTTCCTTGTCTCCTATTCTTTCCGTTGCTTAGGACAAACATCTTCAGGTATTCCTGGACTCCTCTTCTCTTTCTCCACACCTGATCATTAGCTCTCCCTCCAAACCATCCAGGTTCTGACCACTTCCCACCAGCTCTTCCGCTCACCTGGCCCATGTCACACCTCTCTCTTGCCTAAATTACCACACAGCCCTCTGGTTTTCTTGTCTTCCCCCATGTCTATTTTCAACATAGTAGCCTGAGTGATATATATATATATATATATATATATATATATACTTATGTGTATATATATATTTTTTCAGTACTGGGGATTGAACCCAAAGGTGCTCTACCACTGAGCTACATCCCCAGCCCTTTTAATTTTTTTTTTAAATTTTGAGATAGGGTCTTCCTATGTTGTCCAGGCTGGCCCTGAACTTCAGGTCCTCCTGCCTCAGACTCCCAAGTACTGGGATTACAGGCCTGTGCCATCGTGCCTGGCATGGTCATGTTATTTCTTTGCTTGCAACCTTCCAGTGGGCCCCCTCTGACTCAGGGGACAGCCACCACCTTCACGATGATCTATCTCCAAGGCCCTGGAGACTTGGCCCTGTCATATCTTAGACTCATCTCTTACTACTCTCCCCAGCTCTGTTTGTCCAAGATGCCTCAGGCCTCTTTGCCGTTCCTTGGGTGTACCAAGCACTTTTCCACCCTCAGCCTTGCTGGTCCATCCCCTGGAATGTTCTTTCCCCAAATAAATGTCTGCTTGTTTACTGCATGTTTGGGAAGGCATTGGAAACTAAAGCACAAACTTCATTCTGCTAACGAGCTGCGATGTTGACGGGGCTTGGTCAGCTCTCAGGGGCGCCTTTTCCTAATCTGCAGAGAGACTTGCTATGGGCCACTGGCTGTCATGTGGTCCCATAAACTCTGCTGGCCTCGGAGGCATCTGGAGGTGCCCTAGAGATTGAGCAAAGGCTGGGGTGGGTGTAGGAAGGTGGCCGTGGCAGTGGGGAAGGCACTTGGGTCTTGCCTTAAACCGCCTTTGGAGGGTTTCTTGGTATCCTCTGGAACTCCTGCTGACCACAGGAGAGTGTTGAACGAATAGTATTGCCTGCTTCCTGGGGCAGGTGAACAGCTTTTGCGGAGTGATTTCCACCTACTTGAGACTCTCAGAGACCCATTGGCAGGACCTGCCTGGGGCCTGGCAGGAAGGAAACCCTTGATCTCTGTGTGTCCTGCATCCCTCCTCTGCCCAAACCTCTGTGTCCCATGATGCTCCTTGTGCACCAAGCACAGAGGCGGCACTGGGAGGCTAAGAGCATGGACTCTCAGACTGCCGGGTTCAAATCCTGCTCCTCCAGCTACTTGCTGTGTGATCTTGCACGAGTTACCTAATCCACTTGTGCCTTATTTTCCTGTCTATAAAAGGGAAATAATAATAATAATAATAATACATATTAATGAGTTAATATGTATTTGAAATTAAAGAAACAATTGGGGTCAGAAAATGTAGCAGCCAAGTTCACCCCTTGGGGAATCACAAAAGAACATGGTGGCAGCCGGGCGTGGTGGCACACGCTTGTAATCCCAGTACTTTGGGAGGCAGAGACCAAAGGATCCGGGTTCGCAGCCAGCCTCAGCTCTCTCTCTCTCTCTCTCTCTCTACTTAGTGAGGCCCTCTGCAACTTCGTGAGACCCAGTTTCAAAATAAAGTATAAAAAATAGGGCCGGGGGCGTAGCGCGGAGGTAGAACGCCCCTGGGTTCAATCCCCGGTACCGCAAAAAAACAAAACAAAACAAAACAAAAACAAAACAAAACAAAAAAAGAACGTGGTGGTGATTCAGCTTGCTGGCATGGACGCTGGAGGGTGAGGGTGGAGAAACTCAGAGTGGGCAGGGGGCCCCCTATGTGGAGCCCCTATTCCAGTAGCCCTGAGCTGCGTTGGTGATGGGGAGCAGTGTGGGGGGAGGCTCGCAGGGACGGGGCTCTGGTGGTTCCGGGAGGGGTGCAGCAGCTCTGGGAGTGGTCCTCTCTGTGGCTGATTTGGCCTTTGAGTCAGACACTGGTGAAGGCTGGAGGCAGATGGGTGCTATGGAGGGAACCCTGCAGGCAGGGATGCACTTGGGCAAAGACGAAGCTGATGACAAGGGTGTGGCACTTCTGCTGGGCCGGGCTGGGCCTCACTCAGAGCTGGGGCCTTCAGAAGAGAGGACCTGACTGGCTTGATTCTGAGATGGAACACTTATTTCATACACTTTCGAGAACCTTTTTGAATAATTTGGGAAGAGACTGACATGGTTCTCAATGGACTGATGTCACAGCTTCCTGGTTGGTTTATGTCTGGAAGGATATAGCTTGGTGGATAGGAAGGTGGGCTTCTCCAAGTCCCTAAAGGTGAGGGGGTCTCAGGTACCCGTGATTATCCTATTGAGGTGGCTAGGGTTGGTAGGCAGCCTGTGGCCTCAGCCACCTAGTTCTGGCTCCTCTACGGCATTGTGGAAAAGGATTGGAAGCAGGCACCTGGAGCGGAGAGGGAAGAACCTGCCCCAGGCAGCACCCCGCAAGAGTGAGGGGCCAGGGGTGAGTTGTAGGCAGGTAGGCTGAGAAGACAGAAAAACTAAAAGCAGGCACCAGAGCTAACATGAAGGAGCTGACTTCTTTTGTCAAGTAAGAAGGTTAACAAAGAAAAGGAAAAGCAAGAACTCTTTCCCTGCCTGAAAACAATAACATGGCTAATATTATCAATTCATAAAAGAAAGGGTATGTTAACAGGAGAAAGGGACTATTCTCAAGAAGAGAATCATCTCATAAAAAGGACAGCTTTTCCCAAGAAAGGGCGGTTGGCTACTGTACACACACACCACCACCACCACCACCACCACCACCACCACCACCACCACACATTGTTCTGATCTGTAGATTGTTTTTAAGGATAAATGACTTTCGGGGTCACCAGACTGTGCAGTTTGGAGAGAGAATAGAGGAGAGATTGAATAGAAAGCTCTTTTGAGCTGAGAGATGGCCTGTCCTGGCACCAGAGGCTGGAAAGACTGGGGAATCTTCTCAGAATAAGACAGGTTGATTCTTACAAAACAACACATGTTAGATTCAATAAAGAAGATCTAGAGCTGGGGGGGGTGTAGCTCAGTGGCAGAGCACTTGCCTAGCATGGGCAAGGCCCCGGGTTTGATCCCCAGCACCACCACCACAACAAAAAACATCTGGAGGTGGGAGGGACTGATAAGATGCCCCCTGAAGGTCCAGTACAGGGCTCCCCCATGGAATTGACTTCTACTCCCCTCCTTTTCCCTAAACCTTCTGCTGTTTGCAGATCCACTGGCCACTGCCCTCCCCTAAGGGTGGACTGAATTTTCCATGGTTACAAAGAAGCTCTACTCAAGCCAAAGGCCTGGGCGAAACTTCATGAGGCCCAAGTGGACCTGGCTGGGAGACCCGGGTCCAGCGCATGTGCGGACAGCTGACGTGAACCAGGTGTGCACGCCTGCCTGGCTGGTAGCGCTCTCCTGGGCCCTGTGTGCGGCCGTTAACAGCTCCCCTGGGACACAGGGTTTAGCTGCATCACTTTCCCAGGTTTTTTTTTCATTGGTTCAGCTTTTTTTTTGGTTCTAAGCGGCTGACTTACATCGTCTTTATCTGCTTTTACAGTGAGTTCTGACCATCTCTCATGTGAGAAAATGCCTGGCAAAACATCAATTTCCTCTGAGCGGAGATTCTGAATCGTCCATGAAATGAAAGCGTGTTCCCTGAAAGGTCTTTAATAGAGCCAAAGCACAGAGGTGGCAGCTGAGCCACTTGGTGGCGTCAGGGACAGAATCCTCTCAACACTGGGATGCACAGCATTAGTGTATGCCAGGGCACACGTATGGCTATGTCTGTGTATTTACACACACACTCACACCTGCTGGGCTGGGGGTTTGGGGGGAAGAGCATGGGAGGAAAGGAAAGAGGACTGAAGGGGACAGTGTTTTCCATTCTGTCACTGAAGAGCTCTGCGTTTGAGTGAGCAAAGTTGACTCTGGTCCCAGCTCTGCCTTCTAAGTTGCTGTGGGTCCTTAGGCCAGTTACTTCACTTCTCTGAGTTTCATCTGCAAAGTAGGTATGAAGACCTGCATCAGACAGGTTTTAAGGCAGGGAACAGAATCCACTCTAGGTATTTTAGGCAGAAAGGGATTTGGTACAGAGCATTAGGTCTTTACAGCATTACTTGTTATGCCCAATCTGGTGTCGCAAGGAAGAAGAGGAGGCTATCTGGGCTTGGAGGGTCAATTTATTCAGCCGTGGTTAAAACAGGCTAGCCAGGCTAGGGACGCAGACCAATGCAAAGTTAGGAGCTGTGACCCCGAACTAGTTTCACACAGAGTTTTTTTTTTTTTTGTAGTACCAGGGATTGAACCCAGGGGCGTTCTACCTCCACGCTACACCCCCGGCCCTATTTTTTTATACTTTATTTTGAAACCGGGTCTCACGAAGTTGTGGAGGGCCTCGCTAAGTAGAGAGAGAGAGACAGAGAGAGAGAGAGAGAGAGAGCTGAGGCTGGCCACGAACCTGGATCCTCTGATCTCCGTCTCCCAAAGTACTGGGATTACAAGCGTGTGCCACCACGCCCGGCAGAGTTTTTAAAGGCAAAAACCACACGAAGGTGGTCGGGGATGGGGGGAGCTCATTGCCTAAATTACAGCCAATGGGGTGCTGACAAAACCACTAGTCTGAAGTAAGCAGGAGTTGTGTTATTTTTTGATTGGCTTGAGCTAGGAAGGTACGTTATGTCTGGAACTTGGCCCAACTTCGAGTTTGGAAGGTATGTTATGTCTGGAACATGGCCCAACGCTTCCAGGATGTTGGGGTTAGGTAAGCAGGATGTTAGTTCATGCTTCAGGGGTTGTGCTATGTGCTCTTTTCACTGATTGGTTGTTCTGGGCCTGAGGGGAATTCCAGACCAGGTGGAACATGGAGTCACTCTTGTTAGGGCTCTCTAGGGCCCTACAACGGAAGAGTCAGAAGAATGGAACCAAAGACAGTCAGGTCAGGAAATTACTACCATCGTAGTTGTCTCCAGTGTCACCATCACAACTGCCTCATGCTCCTGGAGCTGGGGACAAGATCCCAGACCGTGGAACACAGCCACAACCCACGCCCATCATCTGAGAGTAGTGTTGACTGCACCTCTGCAGAAAGAAGGCATCTCCTGGTTCCAGCCTCCAAATCCAACATGCGCATCGACTGGATAGACCCCGAGCTGAACAACAGGAAGGTCCGGGAAGTGTTGACCCGGGAGATAGACGGGTATGTGAAAATGGAGAACTGATCTGAGTGTCTGCAACAATCTTTTTGCCCCAAAGTTCCATTATTCTGCAGGGGAGATTATACCTCTCACCCCACTGTAATCCTTGTGTAAGGTTGAAGGACAGAATTTGAAGAACGGAAGAAAATGAAATTCAGGGGGGGAAATAAGCATTCTCTGGGGTCACATGGCTGTAGGCTTGGATCCATATCTAGGCACAGATAGCTCCTCCTCCTCTGAGAGGGACCCACAGAGTGTGGCAGGGTGTGAAGTCAGCAGGGTGACTGGGGACAGGCAGGAGGGAGCCAGTCCCATTTCCCCATCTACCCTTCCTTCCCACCACAGCAACTTGAAATAATGAGCAGAGAGGAGGGCAGGAGGCGGTGCCTGCTGCTGGGTTATGAGAAGCAGGGGACAGAAAGAAGGAATTGAATTTTAAACATTGTCTGATGAGAAACCTTCCCCATGCCTGCATCACTCCTCCAAATTGGCTCTAATTGGCACCTCCTCCTGCCATTCCTATCAGCAGAGCGGCAGGGAGGGAAGGTGGCCCGGGGAGAGGAGCTGCCTCTCCTTAAAAACTCGTTCCAGATCCAAGTGGTGGTGTGGCAGCAAGGGATAGGGGTGGAGACGAAGGTGGCGACCAAGGCTCATTTTGAGGAGACTCTGGTGGGGAGCTGGAGATGCCTAGAGGGCTCTAATCCCCCCCCCCTTCCCCCTGGTGTGTCCTTAGGACATTGGCCAATAGAAACTTCCTGAGAATGGCCTGGGAAACAGGCCGGTTTTTCCAATAAGCAGCATCTTTCCGAGGCAAGTGGGCAGTTACACATTTGAGCCCCTGGGTGGTGCTCTGTCTACCACCCTGGCCCTGGTCCCCTGGGAACAGTGATGCCATTTGTAGGGAGCATAGAGCTGGTTATTAATATGGGACAGTTCCAGTACTTGGGAGCCCGTGACAGGAGGGTTGCAATTTTGAGGCTAGCCTCAGCAACTTAGCGAGACGCTGAACAACTTAGTGAGACCCCCTTTCAAAATAAAAATAAAAGGGGCTGGAGGTGGAGCTCAGAGGTAAAATGCCCCGGGTTCAATCCCCAGTACAAAAAAAAAAAAAGGATGTAGCACTGGGGGACAGACCCCCTTTTCAAATGAAGAATAAGAACTTTATGGGCTTTTTTAATTTTTTATTATTTATTTTTTTATGTTTTTATTGGTGCATTGTAGTCTCACATCACATTGAGTATCAGTTTGGTGTTAACATACATGCACACAGCTCTTGGTGTCCCTCCCCCCCCGCCTCCCCCCCGCCTTCCCCCCCACATGTAGCACTGAGAATGATGTTGGTATAATGTCATATATACACATTGTTTATGACAGTATGGGCTTTTAAGAAGAGCCCGCAGGTCTTCGTGGACAGGAGTCTGGAAGCATCAAGAGCGGCTGTGTATGTCAATGGAGGGTTCTTTAGTCCCCGGCTTGGTCTGGACTCCATCACTTCATGTCTCTGGTCCAGCGGGCTCCTCACTTGCTGGGGGAGGGCGGCTGCTACTCTTCCCAGGGCCATCTTGGTTGTGGCTCCAGGTCTAGTGTGCACCTGTCTGCTCCCCTTCCCCTCCGTGCTCTTTCTCTAACGGGTGTGTGTGTGTGGCTGGGGCTGGTCTCTGAGCACCTAGAAGACCCCCTTTGGCTGTTAGGAAAGAGCCCGGATGTGCACTGCATACACTCACCAATGTTGTTATTCAGCAGGAAGAAAGAAGAGGGAAAAAGCAAAGGGAGAAGATATTGTTTGGGTACAATCTGTGTTTGCAATTTTCCACATCGGTTCTTTTTATGAACGCTCCAAAACAAGACAACAGCAGCGGCTGATTCAATATGCGCTGTGCAGGAAAACAATAAGGAAAAAAATAAGGGTTTTTAATAAGCACTTGGAAAGGCTGTAATTAAATCTGGGGCTCTGTTTGGAAAACAAGAATCTCATTTAGTGCTTTTGCCCCGGCGCTCCCTAACATCTGCACCCGTGTTTTCTGCTGGGCAATTACTGCGTCCTTCGCGGCTTGATTAACAAATACAGGTGCGGGACTTGCTCAGGAGGGAGATCCTGGGATGGAGGGAGGGGCGCCTGCGGGGAGGGGTGGGAGCCAGGAAGACTTGGCTCTTACCCCAACAGGTGTTGAGGGGACCTGAGGGAGCCGGGGAAGGTGGAGGGTGGGAAGGAGAGACCCTCCTGCCTGCTTTTCTTGGAGTCTGATTCCACCAAGGAGCCACAGAGTTATGGGAAAAGAAGGGGCCCTCTTGCTCAGGATTCAGGGACTTTAAAAGGCTTGACCAGAGGAAGAAGGGACATTTCAGTAAGAGTGGGAGTCCCAAGTCAGTAGTTCTTCCTTCTTTCCTTGGAACTGGGGATTGAACCCAGGGGTGTTCTATCTCTGAGCTATATTATCCCCAGCTCTATTTTATTTTTTATTTTGAAACATGGTCTAGTTAAGTCGCTGAGGGTCTAATTTGCTGAGACTGGCCTTGAACTTGCAATCCTCCTGTCTCAGTCTCCCAGGTGCTGTTATTATAGGCATGCCCTACCACACCTGGCTTCCCAAGGATGCATCTTTGCAGGAAATTTGCTGAGTGGTAGAGGGTGGTCTTGTCCCCTCTTTCTCCCCTCTTCCAGTTAACAGCAGCTGCCTTGGCCACAGCCCTCTCTGTCTGTGCCATAGAAGTGCCACACCTTCCCCCATGAGGTTCCAGTGCTATTTTTACTGAAAAGTGACTAGGGGTCATGCACCATGCTAAGCACCCTCCCTGCTCCCCACTTGAGCCCCTCAGCACTCCAGGGCACAGGTATTGCTATTGCATCTGTTTCCTGGATGGGGAAGCTTAGGCACAGAGATTGAGCAACATGCCCAAGACTGCATAGCTAGTGGGAGATGCCAGCTCTTGCACACAGGGGTCTGGTTCCAGAGCCCTCACTGTCCAAATCTGCCTGTTTGTTTATCAGAAATACTCTTCCTGTTCTCTTTCTATGCCATGCTCTGGGGACCAGTTGTCAGTGTCTGCTGGGAGAGGAAAGGAGGAGTCTTGGCCAGGTTTGAGTAAGCGGAGAGCCAATGTCCCAGGGATGTGGTGCTGAGAATTGCACTGATAGGAGATGCTTCAGTGGGGGAACAGGATCTGCAGACTTAGCCTCAAAGCTACTGGGCCTCAAAGTATTTTCTAGAAGGCTTGTCTAAATATTAATGCATTATCCAAATGTTATATACTATGAGGACATGTAGATTGGCTGTGTGCTTTGTCCAGAAGTAGAGCTCAGGTTAGCAGCACCCAGAGGCTAAGAAGATCTCTTGACTTTGATATTTTGTGCTTATTTATAGGCTGTCTTTCTTCCCAGCTCTCTGACGCAGAGCCTGAGTCCCTTGGAAAATTGGCCTTTCCTTTCCATCCCCCCCATGACCTTCAGGAAAGGATTCTCCCTCCTCGAGTCTCAAGGACAGATGGATTCCCTTGCTAGAGATTGTGTCCAAATCCATGGTGCTACCTTATGGCTTTGAGATCCCCTACACTTGTCACGGCTGTGTCTCAGCTCTAGCCAGAAGCTGGCTTTAGTCTTCCCTTCCTTCCTCGGCTCCTCCCAACAGTGCTAAGCATACAGCTCCCTGAGCCAGCTGGAAGCCACCCTGTTTGGTGTGTGTGCTCATGGCAACTCCTGTCCCCAGTGTCAGGCTCCTGGAGAAGAGCTGAGATTCTGGAGCAGCCAGCCCCTCGCCAGTGCTTGGCGCAGCTCTTCCCACTTCCTGAGGTGCAGAAAGGAAAGCTCCTGATGGATGCTCTGCTCACTGCTGCCTCTTGTGCGGCTGTGGAGGCTGCTGTTGCCTGTTGCTGCTGTGGCTGTTGGGGAAAAAGCTTTTGATGAGTTGTTGCCTGTATCAAGTCCACAAAGGTGGGGGGGGGGAGAAGAGAGAGAGAGAGAGAGTGAGAGAGAGAGAGAGAAGAGGAACCAATGAGCATCGCCAAATAAGGAAACCAATTAATATTCTTGGGAACTAGCTCTCTTAGCAGTATCTCCTGTCATCAGTAAGCCAATGCAAAAGGTGAAAATTCAGATAAAGACGAGAGCGGCAGGTCATTCCTTTAATGCCGGGGCATTCTGTTTGCAGCAGTCTTGAGAAGATGAAACAGTTAACCACTACCTTTTCATACTAAATGCAGACTTTAGAAGGCACCTGGCGATGTCATTAATAACACCACCCGGCATGCACATTACACTTTCTTCTGGGAGCTCTGATGGCAGGGAATGCATGATTCCATTTATCGTCACTGCCACGCTGGGAGCTGCCATTTCTCCCCCCATTTTTCAGATTAGATAGAGAGGCCAGGGTGATCATAGCATGTTAATGGCTAAACCAGGGTTTTCAATCCCAAGCCATTGCTCCTTCATTGAAATTCCTTAACTCAACAATATCTTGAATTTAGGCCTCTTTTGAGAGACCTTGTGTCACCAGAACTGCTTAGCATGCTGTAGGAAAAGGTGGGCAAGAAATTGGATGCTCAACAGATGGCCGTTTTCTAAAGTGGCTGCTAAACTGATGAGTGAGTTAGTTGACTCTGTTTTGAGGGTAGTTGAAGCAACTATGGTGGCCCACATGCTTCCCTCGTGGCCCAGGCGGGAAATCAGTCTACAGCCATGGCTTCGACACTGTTTGCCAAGGATGATTGCCACGTTTGGCCTCTTAGACTCTTGCATGTTGTCTCTACTGAGCATCTGTGAAGGATCCAACCATGATAGGCCATGGTGACCCTAACAGACATGTTTCTACCCTAGATGAATGGGTTCTGAAACAAAGAGCCTGCACTTGGACATCAGACACATCTGCAGTGATATAGGCCATGTCTGAAGAGAGGACTGGGCTGCAATTATTGACCATTCCCTTTGTATCCATCCCCCCATACAAGCCTATGAGCAGTGACTTTTCTATGACACCATGTTTTATGAGCATGGTTGGAAGTGATGTGCTAAAATCAGAGGCGATGCCGATTAGTGTTAGTACCTTTAGGGAAGCAAAGTCTAGAAGCAAGATTAAAAAACATCAAAATAGTCTGCAGGGACACAGCATGTTTCTCCAGGATCCTCTCGGGGAGGCTGGACATCCACATAGTCTTTTCAGTCCTTCCTGGAAAAATGGAAGCAGCTCTATCAGTCATTTAGGTGTCAGATCATGGACATACCAGGCCCTCACTGTGGCTTTTGTTGCCTCTAGAATATGGATCAACAGCCTTTCCACTGCTCAGAAATATAAATGACCCCGAGAAGACCTCATGCTTAGCAAAGAGAAGAGGACAGCAGAGAGACAAGCAGACCTGTATTGGATGGGGCCTGAGCTGGATGGCCTTTAATTTTTCTTTCACATGAGTCTCTGTGATTCTTTGATTCTCTAGGTAGTTGAGTAGAAGGCAAGAAAGATAAATATGAAAGTGCTGTCCATGGTGAGGCACAGGAGTGAGTCAGTACCAGTTTCCCAGGATCAGCTGGCCTCTTCCTCCCACCTGGCATGGATGGAGTGACCTGGTTTGTGACGGCCTACCTGCTCCTCACAGGATTGAGGCTGGTTTTAAAGGCCCTCTTATAGCTGAACCAGAGTTTCCTATTTCACATTGATTCCTTAATCTATCTTTTTCTCTGAGTATTCTTATCTCACTTCCATGGCTCAGTGTTTAGAGAAAATAACTTCCCAAGTAGGCTTCACCAGCCCAAGTTTGAAATTTCCTGTCCCCCATTGAGTCCCTTCTTTGCTGGGATGGTTATGGTGCAGAAGGTTTTCACATGGCCTCATCCTGGGCTCAGGCCTTTCTTCCCATGAGGTAGTCAGGCCCATCTCCTTCCTCATTCCTGGCTCTGAGACAAGGACTTATATAAACAGGTTAGATTGGAGACTCTGATCAATTTGGAAGCAACTCCTTTGTAGGAGACTCAGGATAATTCCCATCTTGTGCCCTTCACACTGATAACCTGCCGGTGGAGGGACATCTGCTGTCCCTCCTCAGGAGGGCAGAAAGGTAGCACCAGGTTCATGGGCAGGGTGAACAGGGGAGACACTGTTTGCTGTAGGATGATAGGCTGAGATGAACCCAATATAGCAAACACTGGGGTCATGGCCTTCTCAGTGCTGAGCTCTGCCTAGCTTCAGCCAAGTCCTCATGTCAAGGATCTGAAGCTAGGAAGGCTCAGGGAAGTCAGGATTCCTAAGTGTGCCTTCTGGTGTGTACACTGAATCAGAGCTTTGCTAGCCTTCAGCAGTTTCCCTGGAGCCCTGGGCTGGCCTTTGGGTGGAGTGGAAGAGATGAAGAGCTGTTACCCAATGACTATCCTTAAAGTATTGAGACCTTCTAAGGCTGTGTCTTGAACATCACATATGAATAGGCTGTTCTAGTGAAACAGATTGAAGGGAGCTCTCAATTCATAATTTCCTGCTCTCCTACTGGTTTGCATCTTATATTTAGGCCACATTTTCTGTGTTTCTGTTTGTTCCTGTGTAAAATGGAGAAAGCCATCTCTGAACAATCATTTTTATTTTTTGGCGGTACCGGGGATTGAACCCAGGAGCATTCTACCTTCAGGCTACACCCCCAGCCCTAGTTTTTATTCTTTATTTTGAAACAGGGTCTCACTAAGTTGTGGAGGGCCTCACTAAGTAACTGAGGCTGGCCATGAATCTGCGATCCTTCTGTCTCAGCCTCCCAAGTACTGGGATTACAAGCTTGTACCACCATGCCTGGTTGAACAATAATTTTGATAATGGTAATAATAATAATAATGCTGCCTTTGGCCATCATTTTTGAGCACCTGTTATAAGCCAGAGGAAGTTTCACAGATCTGCAATACAGAAAAAAGCTCAATTCATTCCCTCATAGAGCTTATATTCTAAGAATGGCGAGAGATGATAAGAACAGAAAGATACTATTTAGCATATTGGATGTGATAAATTTTAGAAAGAAAAATTAAGCGGGAATGGTAGTAGGAAGTAGGGAAGAGGGAGATGCTATAGGGTATAATCAAGGAGAGCCTGACAGTCTGAAGTAAACCAGGAAGCAATCCATGTGGCTATTTTAGGAGTAAGCTTCTAGGCATAGGAAATAGCAAATGCAAAGGCTTTCAGGCAGGAGTCTGTTCAAGCAACAGCAAGGCTGCCAGTGTGGCCAGATAATGGTAATGATAGTAACAATAGTAACACAATCAATGAGGTAGGTAAGTGTTTTCATCTCCATTTTGCAGCTGACTAGCCCAAGGTTATACGGCTACTGTGTGGCAGAGCTTAGCCCAGACAGCTCGACTGCAGGGCTTGCTCTCTTAGTCAGCAAATGGCAGAATTTTGGAAGGAGTTTACAGTATTTGTCAAATGCAATCAGCTTCTTTGAGAGGGAGAGAGCTATGTGCATATATATAGTGGAGAGAGTGTTTTCCCTTCTCTTCCTCTCCAGTTAATCAGTGAATATGTTCTGACAACACAATCAATCTTTATGGACACCCAGACACAATGGTCCTGAGTGGACCCAGAGGGGAGAAGCATCAGAACAAGAGAAAGAAATAGGGACCCTGTGGCTGAGGATGGAGCCACAGGATTATGTTTTCCTGGAAGCCCCTTCTGGGCCTCGCTCCCTCCTGCTGCCTCGGGCGCTGGCCGTGGTGCTGAATGCTGATGCGCTGACTGCAAGGTGAAGTCGTCTGTGGTGGGTGCTTTTTGCTAGAGCAGCAGTCAGCATAGGGGGTGTCCGTGTGCCTGGTACAGGATATGGGTATGGGTGCATGGTGAGAATAAAGAGGAAGAAGGTATGATTCCAGACTGTTCACATTCCCACCTTCAAGCTTTGGTTGTTTTGTTTGCTCATCCAGGAATGTTTAAAACCTGCCTTTATTCACCTTTGACTTCATAGATATATAGCTTATTTCCATAATCTACTTGCTACCTATTTCCATTCTATCATCTAACCGACATTTTCCTGAGATCTCAGAAGTTATTCTCCATTTCTTTTGTACTTCCCACCACACAGTTCTGTGCACACAACAGATTTACAAAAACCTCAGATCCTTTTGCGTCTTGGTGCTGATTTTCAAAAGCTTCTTGTATTCTTCCCTAGGTATCTTTTTCACTAGAGCCATGATAGTCTTTGTAGGGATAAAATCTCATCTGTTAAGGCAGTTAATTTTTAAAGACATCAAAAACCTATGTACATGTTAAACATTATGGAGGAGGGGTGGAGAAATGTGGCTGAGTGGTAAGGAGACAAGGATGGGCTAAATAATAGGGGCAGTATTTATGCTTCTCAGCATGGAGGGTAATTATGTTGCATTTTGTGGATTAATTATGAAATCCATAGATTGCTTTGGCTCATCCTAAACTGCTGCTCCAGATGGCAGCTTGCCAGGTTATTGGTCTTCTATGGATGCATAGATTGTGGGCTTGAGTTGTTGGCATTTGGCTCTATCTCTTTTAAAGGAGATATCACCTCATTATTCTAGTTCTTTGTCCTGTATATTTGAGTAGAGCCAATCAACATTATCCTGCCTTGGAGGAATCTATATTTATCCTCTCCTGAAGTCCAAGACAAAGGAGCAGAACAGAAGAAGGGCCACTGATCCAACATAGCCCCTCCTCCCCAGCTAGATCTGTCCCACATGGTGATCCAGGTAAAGGCTATTGCTATCTTTCTCCATCATCTTTCTCAGGGACTCTGCAGCTGCTTTTGTAACTTGGAAAACCACAGGATACTAAGTAACAGAACTTTTTCTCAGCTCTGGGAGAAACTTGCAGATGTTTGATGACTGTGGGGATATCACAGAAAAGCTTTAAACTTTCCAACAAGGCTGGGCCCAATATTAATCATCTGTCAGCCAGGAATCTTGGCAATAAGAAAGGAGAGAATGGTGTGTGTGTGTGTGTGTGTGTGTGTGTGTGTGTGTGTGTAGCGTAAGAATCTGAGAAATAGGAGCTAGGAAAAATGAGAATTGTAAGGAAAGGGAGGAAGGAATGATCATTAAGATAGTCAAGAGGAAAGAAAAGCAGATGAATTGGGGAGAGAAGTGAAAGAAAATAAAGAAGGTTTATGGAGAAATAAATGGGGGTCAGGGAATGCAAGAATGAGTGTGAAAATTATTTGGAATGAATACAGTGCAGTGTCATTACAGGTAGGCATACAGAGGCATGGGAGGGAAGATGGCAGAAAAAGAAGGAGGAAGAAGAAAAACAAGGAGGGGCAAGAAATGTGGAGATAGATGGAGAACAGACACAAGCAAAGAGGAAATGAATATCCCAGGGTCACAAGAAAGCAGGGACTAGATATATTGTGACATCAACAGAAGGCAAAGACTGCAAGACAAAAGACAACTTAAGCCATTTTCTGGTCTGTTAAGTCACCCATGGCAGCACAATGTGCTGGGAAATGATGTCTGCCTGTGATCATTGTTTACTCAGAAAGCCGGCTGACATGAGATGAAATTAACACAATAGGATGGAAAATTGCTAATAAAACAAAAATCCCTGCCGTTAAATTTTCAGAGCCTAATTATTCAGCACGTTACTCACTAATGGCACGAGACATTACCATGCTAATGTGTAGTCTGCATATGTTGGAGGAGGAAGGGTGGGAGGGACTTTGACTCTGCAAATGGAGAAATCACGGATTCCCAGATGGAGGACAGTTGAGATGAGTGGAATCTGGTGGCCAGGGAAGGGGGCAGCCGTAGACTTTTCTAGGCCTGGGCCAAAATTAAAGCCTTAGGGTTTGTTCCTGTGCACTAATCAAAGCACCATGGGCCCTTCCGAGCCAAGCTGCTCTCTGCACCCACCTTGTGCCCCTTATGTATTAGGATCACATTACTGACAATGAATAACATTTGAGCACAAATGATAAGAGCAAAAGCTGTCTCTAAGCACTCTCCATAACTGTGGAAACCTGTCTTTGTTTACTTTCTAACTTGGCTTCCTCTGATCACTATTTGATTTAAATCATACAGAGTTAATTTATGCTTGTTGTTGCTTTTATTTGTAAATCTGTTCGGTTACATGAAGAGATATTATAATTGTCCCAGACAAAGTAAAAACATCCTGGAGTCAGGACCATATCTTCTACTTTCTTGGAAGCTGCTTATTCTGTCCATCTATGGATCCATAGATCCAGGTGTTCATCCAATATTGGGCATATGCTTGTGCCCAGGATGTGTGATGGAGTGCAAGGAAAAACACGGACCAGCATTTTCCTCAAGATACTCATGTATCTGGTGATGGGACCTGAGGTGAGGTGGGTATGCATACCACCAAGGAGAGGCCGAAAGAGTGTCTTCAGGCAAGTTCCATCTTCATGGAGGATGGTAGCAGGGTGTTTCTGACTTCTTTATCCTTAGTCCTGGAACCATACATACCCATGTCCAAGATGGGCAGCGTGAGGATGGAAGGGCTGCCTGAGTGTGCATGTGTATGTGTGCTGGCTTGATGCCCCCCCTCTACTGTGGCAGGCTCTGGTAGCTGTAGTTGTACTCCCTTTCTCTTCTCCTCTGGTGTCAGAAACATCTTTTTTTTTTTTTTAAAGAAACCTATTCCATCTCAATCCAGTGGAACCAAACTACAATGCTCATGGTGATTAGCTCAAGGAGGGCCACATGTCCCAATCAATTAGCATCCTCAGCATCCTTCTGACATGTGCTAGAAGTGGCTGAGATATTCTCTGTCTCTGTGTTTCTGTCCTTGTCTCTTTCTTCCTGAAAGACTGAACTTCCTGAAAGTGTGGGATAGATTTAACTCACTATGCCAATTTTGTAAGCCATATAGGGGGAAAGTACTTGAGAATGAAATCAACACAAAAAAGCAAAGCCAGAGAGAGAGAGAGAGAGAGAGAGAGAGAGAGAGAGAGATCTGATGATACTTTTGAAATCAGTTTCTGCATCTAGACATGTTTGAGTGAGCCCTGTCTTTTCCGACTCCTTGGTTATACAGAACAGCTCATTCTCTTTGTGCTCAAGCTGGTTTAAGTTAAATTTTCTGTCACATGCAAATCAAGTAGTCCTTAGTAATACCACCTTTTCTTTCACTTATCTCTGCTTTAGAATGCTTAAGGCATTCTTGGCCGCCATCAACAGAACATGACTTTATAATTCTTTACAACTCATGCGTCCTTTTGTAGCCTGCCATCTGCTTTTGTGGTGGAGGGTGAAGAGACGGGTCAGGCAGCTTGCTGAGCAATACTCGGTGGAGTGAAAGCTGGTACCGAGGTCCTTGATCTTTACCTACAAAGGCTTTTTGAAGCACACTTTTCTCAGCCTTCCTTCTGTCGCTCTTTGGATTTTTTCCCTCTTGTAAATTGATACCAAGGGTATGAAGCCAAGGGAGAATTTCATAAAAGAGCTGGGTTTTTCAGGAGGGATTTCAGAGCGAAGAAGCAATTAAGCGGGTGGAGCTGGCTTGAGGCATAGCAATGTCACTGGAAGGCATTCGTGGGCTCGCAGAGCCTCTGTCTCTGAGCAGCCGCCATCTTTCTCTGCATGCTGGCACAAAGGGTGTGTGTGTGTGTGTGTGTGTGTGTGTGTGTGTTGGTGGTGATGTTGGGCCAGGAAGCAGGGGATGGTAGTTATTAGTACTAATCATTGATATTCTGATTGGGGGGGTATGTGATAAAATTGCTTTTCCACTCCCTTAAAGGTAGGTGTGGATGGATGAGTTGCTTTTAATGAAATGTGATCTGAAACTATGCGCTCACTTCTCCTCTTCCTCCTTCTTCTCCGTCCGCTCTTCCTCCTCCTCCTCCTGACTCCATCTTCTTCTTTCTTCTGGTACTGGGGATCAAATGGTGCATCTTCTTTAAGAGCACCATTTTCTGTGGGTTTCTATGCTCTTTCTTTCATGCTGTCTGATAATATTCAAGATAGAGAGCTTTCATCTACCAGGCTATCTCTGAATAAGGAAAAGGCAGCCAACCTTGTGTGAACATGAAGTGTGAGCAAGAAAGAACCAGCATTTAAAACTTACATTAAAAAAATTCCTTAGCTGGGCGTGGTGGTGCTTGTAATCCCAGTACTTGGGAGGCTGAGACTGCAGGGTACGGGTTTGCCAGCCTCAGCTACTTAGTGAGGCCCTCTGCAACTTAGTGAGTGAGACCCTGTTTCAAAATAAAGAAAAAAAAATAAGGCTGGGGGTGTAGCTCAGAGGTAGAATGCCCCTGGGTTCAATCCCCAGTACTGCAAAAAAAAAAAAAATAAAATTCCTGAACTTTATTTTTTTAGCACAGTTGCAGATTTACAGAAGACCCGAGCAGATAGTCCAGAGTTCCCATATACCTCCCCCCAATGACAGTTTCCCCTATTATTAACATCATGCATTTGTGTGGTATGCTTGTTATAATTAATGAACCGATATTGACACATTGTTATTAACTAAAGTTCATGTACAGTTCTGTGGGCTTTTATAAATGCGTGCTATGAATCCATTATTACAGTATCATGCAGAATAGGCTCATTGACCTAAAAATCCCCTCAGCTTTGCTTATTCATCTCTTTATCATCCCTATCCAGAACCCCTGGCAACCAGATATTTTTTTTTTTTTTTTTGTGTGTGTGTTACTGGGAATTAACCCCAGGCCTCATACATGCCAGGCAAGTGCTCTACCACTGATCTATATCTCCAGACCTTTTTATTTTATTTTTATTATTTTGCAGTACTGGGGATGGAACCCAGGGGCCTTCAACCTCTGAGCTCCACACCCAGATCGATTTTTTTTTATTTCTTATTTGGAAACGGTCTCGCTAAGTTACTGAGAGCCTCACTAAGTAGCTGAGGCTGGCTTCGAACCTGAGATCCTCCTGTCTCAGCCTCCCAAGTACTGGGATTACAAGCGTGCACCACCATGCCGGGCTTTCCAGCCCTTTTTATTTTGAGACAGGACTCCACTAAGTTGCCCAGGTTGGCCTTGAACTTAAACCCTCCTGCTTCAGCCTCCATTACAGGCATGCACCACTGTGCCTGGCCCGCTGATCTTTTTAATGACTCTGTAGTTTTTCCTTTTTAAGAATGCCATCTTGTTGGAGTTATAAAGTATGTACATAGCCTTTTAAGACTAGCTTCTTTCACTTAGCAGCATGCATTTAAGTTTTTTCCATGCCTTTTCATGGCTCCAGAGTTGATTTCTTTTTGTCACTGGACAATATTCCATTGTATGCAATATAGTTTGCTTATCTATTCACCTGTTGAGGACATTGGCTGCTTCCAGGTTTTGGTTATTATGAGTAAAGCTCCTGTAAATATTTGTGGGCAGATCTTGTGTGGGCATAAGTTTTCAACTCAGTTGGGTAAATCCCTATGAGTGTGATTGCTGGATCGTATGGTAAGATTATGTTTAGCTTTGTATGAAACTGCCAAATTGTCATTCAAAGTGGCCATGCCATTTTGCATTCTTACCAGTGATGATGAAAGAGATTCCCTGTTGCTCTGCATCCTTGACAGCATTCGATATTGTCATTTTTTTCTCTCTCTTCATTTTAAGTTTTTTTCTGTCTCTTAATTCTAATAGATATGGAGAGGTATCTTATTATTATTGTTTTAATTTGTAATTCTCTAATGACATGGGACATTGTGTATTATTTCATATGCTTGTTTACCATTGGCATATCTTCTTTGATGAAGTGCCTGTTTAGATATTTTGCCCATTTTATTTATTTATTTATTTATTTATTTATTTATTTATTTATTTATTTTTTGCAGTACCGGGGATTGAACCCAGGGGTGTTCTACCTCCGCGCTACACCCCTGGCCCTATTTTTTTATACTTTATTTTGAAACCGGGTCTCACGAAGTTGCGGAGGGACTCACTAGGTAGAGAGAGAGAGAGAGAGAGAGAAAGAGAGCGAGAGCTGAGGCTGGCCGTGAACCCGGATCCTCCGGTCTCTGCCTCCCAAAGTACTGGGATTACAAGCGTACGCCACCATGCCCGGCTATTTTGCCCATTTTTTTTTTTTTTTTGCGGTACCGGGG
>PVJS01026294.1:0-27123 GCA_004027185.1 Glis glis | reverse complement strand
TTTTTTTTTTTTTTTTTTTTTTGCGGTACCAGGGATTGAACTCAGAGACGTTTTACCTCTGAGTTATACCCCCGGCCCTATTTTTTATACTTCATTTTGAAACCAGGTCTCACGAAGTTGTGGAGGGCCTCACTAAATAGCTGAGGCTGGCCGTGAACCCGGATCCTCTGGTCTCCGCCTCCCAAGTAGTGGGATTACAAGCGCGCGCCACCACGCCCAGCTTAACTTTTTAGTTTGAAATGGGGTTTCACTAAGTCACTGAAGCTGGCCTCAAACCCGCGATCCTCCTTTCTCAGCCTCCCAAATACTGTGAGTACAAGCAAGTGCCACCATGCCTGGCTCCAGGTAACCTTCTGGTCATGTGGCCTCCTGATGTGCCTGCGGGTGTTCTCTGCCGCAGGTCTCTGAGCAGCTCTGCCACCATGGATCCCGACCCCCAGGCAGGTGTGCAGGTGGGCATGCGTGTGGTGCGCGGCGTGGACTGGAAGTGGGGCCAGCAGGATGGAGGTGAGGGCGGCGTGGGCACAGTGGTGGAGCTCGGCCGCCACGGCAGCCCCTCGACCCCCGACCGTACAGTTGTTGTGCAGTGGGACCAGGGCACCCGCACCAACTACCGTGCCGGCTACCAGGGCGCCCATGACCTACTGCTCTACGACAACGCGCAGATCGGTGTGTGGCAGGGCATGGTGGTGGTGGTGGGGCTGGCCCAGAGTGACTTGGTGGGCAGCTGCTCTCACTGCCCCTGCCCTGCCCCCAGGCGTCCGTCACCCCAACATCATCTGCGACTGCTGCAAGAAGCATGGGCTGCGGGGCATGCGCTGGAAGTGCCGCGTCTGCTTCGACTACGACCTCTGCACGCAGTGCTACATGCACAACAAGCACGACCTCACCCACGCCTTCGAACGCTATGAGACGGCCCACTCACGCCCGTGAGTTACCGCCAGCGTCTGGGGCCACTCCCAAGGGACAGGGCAAGCCCTTCGTGAGTCACTTCCTGAGCCCTTCCTGAGTGTCCAGGGTCGTGGTCACTCCACGGTCTGGGCATGGACACTAGCCCCTGCCCCTGGGGAAGGTGACTGCACCCAAGCAGGTCTGCGAGGGGGGCTGTGAATGGGCTCTCCTCCATGCTAGCACACCCCTAGAGCCAGGCATGGCTCTTCAGTACAGCTGTAGGCCAGGGCTGAGGGTGACCCACATGTGGCCACACCTGCAGCCATCCCCCCAGATGTGCCAGACCTGGCAGTGAGGCCTCTGGCAGCAGGGCCCACACTGGGAACTAGCCCCTAGGCACAGCTGGTAGGGGCCCTGGCCTGGTGCCGAGCTCCTCTGCTGTGGTCAGAGGGTCTGGGCCTGGGAGAAGTGTCTGTGCTGGGTGAAGACAGGTACCTGGAGTCACCACCCCCATCCCTTCACAGTGGAGAGAAGTGTGTGCCAGGTCCTGGCTGTCTCTCGGCCAGCATGGGGGCAGGGTGGCTGTCTGTGTTGTGGGCCAGGTCTGCACCCCTCCCTGGCCCAGCCGTGTCCCCACTCACTGGGAGGTAGCAGGTGTGAAGTGGTCACACACCAAGGCTGAGCGCTGAGGGTCAGCCCGGGTGCCTTCCCAGCCTTCTATTAGGGAGGGTCCCTGCACCCAGGGGCTTCGGCTGGCTCCTCTGGAGCCACCTCTGAGTGTGGAGGGCACTGAACTGGGAAGGCCATTTGAGGGCAAGAGCCAGGCCTGGGAGCCAAGACACCCATCCTGTACATCCCACCTGAGGTCAGCGGGAGCTTGGGGTGGAGGAGCCAGGCTGGGCAGGGGCCTGACCGTCACACCTTTCTCCTGCATGGCTCAGGATTCACTCTCTTGCAGTGTCACGCTGAGTCCCCGCCAGGGCCTCCCTAGGATCCCGCTAAGGGGCATCTTCCAGGGTGCAAAGGTGGTGCGAGGCCCCGACTGGGAGTGGGGCTCACAGGATGGTGAGTGGTGGCTGGAGGGGGAATAGGGTGGTGAGGCAGTCGGCCATGACTCAGCCTCGAGGCGCAGTCTTAGCCTGCTGGGGGGGACACTGTCTCCCCAGGAGGGGAAGGGAAGCCAGGCCGTGTGGTGGATATCCGTGGCTGGGATGTGGAGACAGGCCGGAGTGTAGCCAGTGTGACGTGGGCAGATGGAACCACGAACGTGTACCGCGTAGGCCACAAGGGCAAGGTGGACCTCAAGTGTGTAGGCGAGGCAGCTGGTGGCTTCTACTACAAGGAACACCTCCCGAGGCTTGGTATGGGGCTTGTCCCATGACACCAGCGGCCCCCTGGTTGGGCAGGGGCTGGCCTGAGATATGTCCAGGGTGGGGGGTGCTGCCTGAGGCCTGGCCTGCCACCCTCTCCTTCCCCCAGGCAAGCCAGCAGAGCTACAGCGCAGGGTGAGTGCCGACGGCCAGCCCTTCCAGCGTGGGGACAAGGTCAAGTGTCTGTTGGACATAGAAGTCCTGAGGGACATGCAGGAAGGCCACGGCGGCTGGAACCCCAGGATGGCGGAGGTGAGGCGCCTGGCCTGCTGAGCCCGTGTGCCCTCCCCTCCCCAGTCCTCTGGACCCCCAGCCCTCTTCCTGCCCTGAGAGTCCAGCCTGCCCAGCCATAGCCTCCGTGACCCGCCACAGTTTATCGGACAGACGGGCACCGTGCACCGCATCACCGACCGTGGGGACGTGCGTGTGCAGTTCAACCATGAGACCCGCTGGACCTTCCACCCCGGGGCGCTCACCAAGGTGCCTAGGGGGCTAGGCTGAGCCCTACCCATTAGCTTCTGCAACCCCTCCATGTACTTGCTCGGCCTGGGGGTGTCAGGAAGGAATAGGGCACTGGTGCCCCATGGGCCCCCAGATCCCAGGAAGGGGACAGCCTAGTGGGTGACGGTGGAGCCAAGGACTCCAGTTGTGAAGGGAACCAGGGGAGGGGGAGGCTGGGGCGGGCCAGGGGCTCTGTCCTGAGGACCAAAGGAAGGTGGGCGGCCTCCTGGGTTGAAGTGGGGCAGCTGGGTTTGCTTTCTAAAATGTTCCCTGTGGGTAGGGTGTGGGGCCAGTGGGAGTGGCCTGTGGGGGGACCAGGAGGTTGGTGCTGGGCTCAGGGCAGTGGGGATCAGGTGAGGCTGGTGCACCTGAACGGCTCAGGAAGCAGGACTTTGGGGTGGAGGTGGAGGAGGCAAGCAGTGGGGCCTCCAGGATGGGCATAGGAGGGGACAAGTCAGTGAGTGCTCAGTTCTGTACTTGAGCCTCTGAGGAGGGATGGCAGAGGGAGTAGTAGGACTAGTTGTCTGGGGAGGAGTGGCCATCTTCCCCCGGGCCCGCCCCCTGGTGTCCCAGACCACGCCCTGCCCTGGCTCCACCCTCTGTCCTGGGTCTGCCCCATGCTGGGCTCCCTGTGCTGCCAGTGGTAGGTCAGCCTTGGAACCCTATGGGCCTTTGCACCTCCCCAGAGATGGCTTTGGTCTGGTCTGGATGCCGCTGCCCCACTGCCTTTGGCTGTCACCTCTGTGGCTCTGGGGCTGGGCCACCTGGGGCTGCTTTGGTCACCTACAGCCTTTGTCCTGCCAGACAGACCCTCTGGTTATGCATGCAGGAGGAACTGGGGTCAAGTTCAGGCTTGCTTGTCCTGTGGAGCTCCATGGGGGTGCCCTTCTTTATGACCCTGGGCAGCCACCTGTGGCCAGGGGGAGCCCCTTACCTGCCTCTCTGTCACCCAGCACAACTCCTTCTGGGTGGGCGACGTGGTCCGGGTCATCGATGACCTTGATACTGTGAAGCGACTGCAGGCCGGGCATGGCGAGTGGACAGACGACATGGCCCCGGTGAGTACCCCTGCCCCTGCCATGCCTCCCCCTGCAGACCTGCTGTGACCCCCATCTGTCCCCCTCAGGCTCTGGGCCGCGTCGGAAAAGTGGTGAAGGTGTTTGGAGACGGGAACCTGCGTGTGGCAGTCAGTGGTCAGCGGTGGACCTTCAGCCCCTCCTGTCTGGTGGCTTACCGGCCCGAGGAGGACGCCAATCTGGATGTGGCTGAGCGTGCCAGGGAGAACAAAAGTGTGGCACCAGCCCCAGTGGCCAGTGGGAGGCTGGGTGGGCAGCCCCGGGCCAGCACTTACCCCAGCCCTGCCCCCAGGCTCACTGAGCATGGCCCTAGACAAGCTGCGGGCCCAGAAGAGTGACCTGGAGCACCCAGGGAGGCTGGTAGTGGAGGCAGCGCTAGGCAACGTGGCCCGGGCTCTGGACCTGCTGCGGAGGCACCCGGAGCAGGCAAGCTCCTGCCCCGCTCCTCCTCCTGATGGCCAGAAGGAGGGCCAACAAGCAGAGGACCCAGGACTTACTTGCTGGCTCTCCTGGCAGGTGGACACTAAGAACCAGGGCAGGACAGCCCTGCAGGTGGCTGCGTACCTGGGCCAGGTGGAGCTGGTGCGACTCCTGCTGCAAGCAAGGGCAAGCATGGACCTGCCAGATGACGAGGGCAACACCGCGTTGCACTACGCAGCCCTGGGGTGAGGCCTGGCAGGCTGGGGGTCCCAACGGGGCTGTGCCTTTGGGTGCAGTCAGCGGGCACAGCACCCCTCCCAACTCCTCCCCACCAGGAACCAGCCCGAGGCTGCCAGGATACTCCTGAGCGCAGGGTGTGGGGCAGATGCCCTCAGTGGCACCCGGAGCACAGCACTGCACCTGGCTGTGCAGAGGGGCTTCCTGGAGGTGGTGAGGATCTTGTGTGAGCGTGGCTGTGACGTCAACCTGCCCGTGAGTGTCGCTCCCCAGGGGCCTGACCTAACTAACCCTGGGTTAAGGAGGCAGCTCCATCCCCAGGGAGGTCACCTCCAAGTGACCATTGGTCCCACTGGCAGGACGCCCATGCTGACACACCCCTGCACTCTGCCATCTCCGCTGGTGCCGGTGCCAGTGGCATTGTTGAGGTCCTCACCGAGGTTCCGGGCATCAACGTCACCGCCACCAACAGCCAGGGCTTCACACTGCTGCACCATGCGTCCCTCAAGGGCCACACGCTGTGAGTGTGGGGTGGGCACACTGCTGGCAGCCTGTCTTTTGCTGGGCCGCCCTAGGGACCACCCCTGGCCGGGGACAGATCTCCCTGCTCCCACAGAGCCGTCAGGAAGATTCTGGCACGGGCACGGCAGCTGGTGGATGCCAAGAAGGAAGACGGCTTTACCGCGCTGCACCTGGCTGCCCTCAACAACCACCGTGAGGTGGCCCAGATCCTCATCCAGGAAGTGGGTGCAGGGTCGGCAGGCCCACCCAGGACTGGGAGCCAGGGGCCAGTGGGGTCCCTGGGCTGAGGTTGTGCCCAACTCTCTCCCCAGGGCCGCTGCGATGTGAATGTGCGCAACCGGAAGCTCCAGTCCCCGTTGCATCTGGCTGTGCAGCAAGCCCATGTGGGGCTGGTGCCACTGCTGGTGGATGCTGGCTGCAGTGTCAACACCGAGGACGAGGAGGGGGACACAGCCCTGCACGTGGCACTGCAGCGTCACCAGTTGCTACCCCTGGTGGCTGACAGGGCTGGGGGGGACCCAGGGCCTCTGCAGCTGCTGTCCAGGGTGAGGAAGTCAGGAGCGGGCGCTGGCCCGGCGAGGTGGGCCTGCCGACTTCCCACTTCCGCCTCCGTGATGGCCAGGGAGGGGGAGCGTGGGAGACTGGTCTACAGGAGCCTTCCTCAGCAGCCCCTGCCCAGCCTGGGAAAGGGGTGGGGTCCAGTGGGGAGCAGTGTCTCAGAACTCACTCCTGCAGTTGCCTAACCAGGGTGGCCCTCTTGCCTGTTCTCCCCACCCTTCCGGGGGCCTCCCTCAGACAGGAAGGAGGTGCCCCTGGCTTTTGCTTCAAGGGTAGGGGCATCCCTTTTGCAGGCTGCTGGGGCAGCCTGGTGCCAGTAGAGGCTTCCCTCAGGCCTGAACTGGCGCCCACCCTCACTAGCATCTGTCCTGCCGCCCAGCTACAGGCCTCAGGCCTCCCGAGCAGCGCGGAGCTGACGGTGGGTGCAGCTGTGGCTTGCTTCCTGGCGCTGGAGGGCGCTGATGTGAGCTACACCAACCACCGAGGCCGGAGCCCGCTGGACCTGGCCACCGAGGGCCGCGTGCTCAAGGCCCTACAGGGCTGCGCCCAGCGCTTCCGGTAGGCAGCACCCCAGTGGGGGGGGTGCTCCACAGGCACCGGGCCCTTTCAAGCACCCTCCTCCAAATGCAGGGAGCGACAGGCAGGCTGCAGTGGGGGCGCGGCCCCGGGCCCCAGGCACGTGCTCAGCACCCCCAACACCGTGACCAACTTGCACATGGCCACCACTGCGGGGCCTGAGGCTGCAGAGTGCCTGGTGTGCTCAGACCTGGCTCTGCTGGTCCTGTTCTCACCGTGCCAACACCGCACCGTGTGCGAGGGTGAGTGGGGGCCGCCAGGGGCTGGGGCACCTTGGGCTGCCGTGCCCGGCCACGCCCAACCATGCTTCCCCCCCTCCCCCCGTAGAGTGCGCGCGCAGGATGAAGAAATGCATTAGGTGCCAAGCGGTCATCAGCAAGAAGCTGCGCCCAGGTGGGTGGGTGGGGCTCCGCCGTCCCCTCCTGTTATATTGCCCCCACCCTCCGGCACGGGCCCACCCCGGGTTCACACCTGCCAGCGCTGACCCTCCTGGACCGCTCTCCGCAGATGGCTCGGAGGTGGCGAGTGCCGCCCCCGCGCCCGGCCCGCCGCGACAGCTGGTGGAGGAGCTGCAGAGTCGCTACCGGCAGATGGAGGAGCGCATCACCTGCCCGATCTGCATCGACAGCCACATCCGCCTCGTGTTCCAGTGCGGCCATGGCGCTTGCGCGCCCTGCGGAGCCGCCCTCAGCGCCTGCCCCATCTGCCGCCAGCCCATCCGCGACCGCATCCAGATCTTCGTGTGAGCGCGCGGCCCGTCCCGGAACTGCCTCGCACCCCTGTATTTTATAAAAAGATTCTCGGACTTTGCCGCCTGCTGCCTGCGCGCGTGGGAGGGAGGTCCTCTTCAGGGACGGGTGGACGGGCTCAGGCAGCCCCTCGCTGCCACTCAACCCCTGCGCCCATCCTCTCCTGGTCCAGAGGGCCTCCAGGCTAGAAACACCCTCCCCGCCACCTCACTCCACCCTGGCCCCGGCGCTCTGCAGTTCACCGAGCTAGCCCTGGGTGGCCTTTGATGCCTTGCCTCAGAGGCCAGGGCCCAGGTCTGCCCCGTGGGTTCTTTCTGTGTCCCCAGTCTCCTGGGGCGGGACTCCAATTTGGACCCAAGCAGGCAGGGTTCTTGTTGGGGGTGGGTGGGGTTCAAATAGGGTCTCCTGTGGTTGAATAGGGGCGGAGGGAATGTGGTCCGGAGGAGGGGAGAGGCTCCTCGCTGGGCCTGGCTGAGGGGGGGCGCTTGTTGGAGCAAATATTTAGCCACCAAGAGGGGGACCAGGGGCCCAGCGCTTTCCAAGAACCACCCGCGCCGCTCTCCCCAGGTGCCCGCTAACTACTTGGCGCTGACTCTGTTGGCCAGACTGCCGCTGTCACCCTGGGCGGGCATGGAGGACGGGTAGAGTCAGGACACTCGCTTGCCCCGGCCAGAAGCCTCCAGCCCCTTGACCCAAGCCCTTACCTCCAGCTCCCCGAGCTCCGCCCGGCCCCAGGAACCCTGGCTGGGCCCTGGCCAGGCCCGCACCACTCCCGCCAGCACAGCCGCTGGCCGCCCCGTCGAGCCTTCCGGCCTCGGCACCGCTCCCCGCCCCCAGCCACGGCTGTTTCAGACCTCCACGCCCGGCGCCTGGCCTTGCTTCCCGTTTTCGCAGCTCCTATAACCCCCTCCCCTCCGAGCCTGTTCAGGGATTCCGGGTCCCTGCGCCCTCCCCACCTCCAGCACTGCCTCCTAGGGGGTCCCTCACAGGCCAAGGCCCACCCCTTGGCTGGCCCCTCCCAGCTTTTCTCGGGATCCTGGCGGGTCCCCATCCCCAGTCCCCTCGTTGGCCCTACCCTGCCCGGCGCGGGCTCCCTCAGCCGCCCCGTACTCACTGCCACGTCCCCTCGCTCTGCGTTCCCTCCCCTCTCGCCGGGTCGCGTCCTGGGCTGGCCACGCACAGCTGCCGGAGCCAGGATGGAAGCTCCGTTCCCAGGGTCTTATTTGGGATCCATAGGGTTGGGGAGGAATTCCATTTGGGAAAAAAGCCGCCAAGTCTTTCAACTCAACCAGCTTGGGGTTCACAACTGATGCCCCTTCCCTAAGCCCTAGGGCCGGTCCCTTCCCTGTCTCTCCCATTCCAAGTGACCCCACCCAGCAAGCCATGCCCAGGCCACTGCCACAGGGCCTGGGTCCTGGAACCCCCCTCCTCTGAGGCAGCGGACTGCTGCTCCCCGACAGGCCAGCTGGTTCCCTTCATGGGCACAGCGCCTCCCCCCCCACGGGGCTGTAACCCGAGCCGTCTGCCGCCGCCTCCCCTCCCTGATTCTCCGCTGCTCTGCGGCCCAAGTCCCCGCGTCGTGCTGTCCCGTGCGGCCCTGAGCCCGACAGCGAGTCCGCTATGGGCCGGGGGGTCTGCGTCCCCCCGGAGGCGTCAGGGGCCGTCCAGGGCCACCGGCTTGGGGCCGTGCTGGGCGGGCTGTGCCTGCTCCCCCTGCTCCTGCTGCTGGCGCGGCTGGGGGCCCCAACGGCGCCGGTCTGGAGCACAGTGCAGGTGAGCGGGGCGGAAGGGAAGCCAGGTGCATGGTTTGGGTGAGATCTGAGGGTCTGCCTGTAGGCCTCAGCAATGTCTCTGTGGTCTGTTGGGTGGGGGGTGTATGTGGGTGCGGACGAGTCCCTAGGTCCAAGTGTCCGAGCATCCCCAGTCTCTGGATCTAGTGTGACCCCAGGTGGACGGCAGCTTCCATCTCCAGCTCCACCCACTCCCACCGGTTTTAGTAATTTTTATTTAGAGGTTAAAGTAACTGCTCATGGGAGGAAACTAAAAAACAGGAGGGAATGTCGATACCCTCCCCCACCCTGTTGCTCTTCCATCCCCATTTCTTAAAAGTCCTTTTGCACACCAGTTTTGAAGCCTGGGGACTGTCCCTACTTACTCCTCATGCCCACTTTTATTCCGACTGAAGAGAGATGTGGGTGCGCCAGGCCCCTGGGGGGTCCCCACCGCCCAGGTCTCCAGCCCACTGCCTCCGCTGGTGCCCAGGAAACGCCGCTACACGTTGACCCCAGCCAGGCTGCGCTGGGACCACTTCAACCTCACATACAGGTGCGACCTGGTCCTAGGGCAGGGGCCTAGCCACAGCCCAGCTGCCCTTTCTGACCTTGACCCTCACCCCAGGATCCTCTCCTTCCCCCGGAATCTGCTGAGCCCCCGTGAGACACGGCGAGGCCTGGCTGCTGCCTTCAGAATGTGGAGTGATGTGTCCCCCTTCAGCTTCCGCGAGGTGGCCCCGGAGCAACCCAGCGACCTTCGGATAGGTGGGCGCTGTGTCCCCGCTCCGCCCCGCCCAGCCCTGCGGGCCCTACCTAGCTCAGCCCTGTGTTCCCCCAGGCTTCTACCCAGTCAACCACACGGATTGCCTGGTCTCCGCACTGCACCACTGCTTCGATGGCCCCACGGGTGAGCTGGCCCATGCCTTCTTTCCACCTCATGGTGGCATCCACTTTGATGACAGCGAGTACTGGGTCCTGGGCCCCACCCGCTACAGCTGGAAGAAAGGTGACCCCACAGCCTGGCCTTTTGCAGGGGCCTCCTCCTCTGCACCGTGGTGGGCTGCATGGGGGGGCTTTGGGGCAGAGCAGGAGGGCTTTTCTGGGGTGGGTAGGGGCTACTTGTTAAGCAGGCAAGGGAAGGGGGTTGTGGGAACCTCAGGCCTGGTTCCCACAGCCCTAAGACTGCCCCCCTCCCCCACACACCACTGGAGCGGGAGCTGGAGCTGCATTCCTGGGGGCCGAGCTCACTGCCTAGGCCCAGAACATTCTTATCTTCCCATGGCTGTGGCCAAGGGTGGCTCCGCACCCACACTCCAGATGTGCTGGGCCTCAGGGACCAGTCTTGCGGCCTGTACGGTTGGGCTGGGGGCTCTAAGATGCTAAGCCATAGGGTCCACAGGTGTGTGGCTCACAGACCTGGTGCATGTGGCGGCCCACGAGATCGGCCACGCGCTGGGCCTGATGCACTCGCAGCACGGCCAGGCGCTCATGCACCTCAACGCCACGCTGCGTGGCTGGAAGGCGCTGTCGCAGGACGAGCTGTGGGGGCTGCACCGGCTCTATGGTGGGTGCCCCTGCAGCAGGTGGGTGGGTGGGTGGGTGGTGGGGCTCTGGGAGAGCCCTGAGCCAGACTGCCCTCCCCTCAGGCTGCCTGGACCGGCTATTTGTGTGTGCGTCCTGGGCGCGGAAGGGTTTTTGTGATACCCGCCGGAGGCTCATGAAGAGGCTGTGCCCCAGTAGCTGCGACTTCTGCTATGGTAACAGCTGAGGCAGGGGCCAGGTGAGGGTCACCTGGGTTCAGGTTTTCCAGTCTTAGCCCTAGTGTGACTGGGGACATTTCCCTGTGCCCTGCAGAATTCCCCTTCCCTACCGTGGCCACCACCCCACCACCCCCTAGGACCAAAACCAGGCTGGTGCCTGAGGGCAGGAATGTGACCTTCCGATGTGGTCAGAAGATCCTCCACAAGAAAGGCAAAGTGTAGTGAGTCACCAGCACTGGCCGGGCATGTCCTGGGCGTCCTGGGTGGGAGGGGGAAGGTCCTGGGGGCTCTGGCTGCCCAGGGCCTTTGGGGGAGCAAGGCAGGCATGCATGTGGGAGTCTCCCCCCACAGCTGGTACAAGGACCAGGAGCCTCTTGAGTTCTCCTACCCTGGCTACCTGGCCCTGGGCGAGGCACACCTGAGCATCATCGCCAACGCCGTCAACGAGGGCACCTACACGTGTGTGGTGCGCCGGCACCAGCGGGTGCTCACTACCTACTCCTGGCGAATTCGAGTGAGGAGCTGAGCCCACTCAGAGCCCCCCAGTGCACGGAGGCCCAACAGATAAAGCACTTTCTCTCTGATGTCTCCATGCTGTTTCTTGGTTTGGCCCTTGCTCCAGGCAGGGAGGTGGCCCCCATCTGGCCTCTGTCCACTTGGATGTTGGGCTCCTAGAGGGCCTGGATACCCCCTATTTCTGCATAGCCCCTTGGAGGTGAGGATGAGGCTCATGGGGCAAAAAGGACTTTACCAAGATGGCCTCTGGAACGCCGTGGGTCAACTGAGGCCTAAGTGCAGCAGTGCTGCCTGGGGTGAACCAAGTGCAGCCTGGTTTGTGAGAGCTCCGGCCTGTGGCGAGGCCCTGCCAGAGCCCCAGTGTGAGTAGGGGGTTGGCTGAGAACCAGCCTGGGCAGAGCTGGAGGCCAGGCAGGTGGTAGGGTCCCCTACTGCTGCAGGAGGCAACAACCTGCTCAGTCAGGCCAGAGGCCACAGGACCTGCCTAATCCCTTCACTCCGGCCAGCGCCCCCCTCCCAGGCACACCCATGGGACCCAGCTTGGGGCCGGTCTGCTAAAAGGACACACCAGAGCTTCTTCCAAGAATAGTTTACTGCATCTTAAAATACGTAACAACCTTGTGTATAAAAACCACTGTGGCTGAGGATGCCACACAACCAGGTCTGGAGGGCCAGGGGCCTTGGCTCGTGTGGACAGGGCTGAACACCCTAAGGAGCAAGGCCTTGCTTGTCACCACACACTGGCCTCCAGACCTAAGGACAAGCAGAGAACCCCTCAGCCCCTTCAGACCAGGCCCAGCTGGTGGGAGGGGTGTCTGTGCACCTGCAGATGCCCACCCTTCCTCAGGGGAAGTCAGACATAGCTGAAAACATGTGGCCTTTCCTTCCACAACAAGGAAGAAGCAATTTAATTCTACAAATTTACAAACCAAAATAATATAAAAATCACAACGTGGAAAACCAAGTTAGGTGCGGAGCTCCAAGACCTGGGGTGTCTTGACTCATGGCAAATCCAGCTGCGGAGCCATGCCCAGGCAGGACAGGACTGGGTCTGGAAGAGGATGTCGTACTAGTCCTCAGGGCCTGGGCTTCAGAACTTGAGGCTGAAGCCAGGGCCCGCAGCCGAGGCCCCCTGGTTTGTGGTGGTGAGGTGGAAGCCCGTCTCCTTCAGATCGTCGTCCCCCTGGAAGCAATGTGGGAGCTGTGAGGACTGTGCCCCAGTTAGCCCCCCCAGGACCCTGCCGGCAGGCCCCTCACCAATTGGCTGTAGCCCAGGCCGCCCTCGGGGGGCCGTGGGCTCGTGCCTCGCTTCACCCTCTGCTGCTCGCTCTTGGCAGGCCATGTGGGGAACATCGAGGGGTCAATGGGGAGCGGGGTCTCACGGAAATACTCGTGCTTGAGGCCGTCTTCCGCGTTGATCCTCCTCCCAGGGAAGTAGGTCAGGAATCTGGGGAAATAGCATCAGGGCACTGGACACCACCGTGCGTGATGGGTTGCAGTGCACGGAGCTGCCATAGGGCCCAGGGTAGAGCCTGTGCTCACTGGTGGGTGCTGTGGGCCAGGTGGGGACAAGAGGCCTAGGGAGAGGGGTGAGCAGGCACCAGGGCTATTCTGCAGGGGAATGAGCACTAGGGACTTACTTGTTCATGAGGTCAAAACCCTGGTCCGAGAGCAAGGCCCCGAAGCGCTTGCGCAGGTTGTTGTAGGGATACTCGCTGAAGGTCATCTTCTTGACCGCGGGGAGGTCACTATAGCCAGGCCAGATCTTCTCACTGGGGGTCCCCAGGTCCTGAAAGACAGGGTGCCTGAACTGCTGTGCCCTGCAGGAAGGGTCCCGCCACTGGAGCATGGTACCCACGCCCATACCATAGCTCTTAGAGCACAGGTCACCAACTGGGTCACACAGGGCCTCGGGTCTCCAGCCAGAACCCAGTTCTGCATGTGTCCTCCATGCTCCTCTGGGAGCCAGAGAAGCCAGCAGGGTCAACATCCACAGTGGGCAGCCTGGCCCCCACACCCACCTTAAACACTTTGTTGATCTGGTCAATTTCCGACTTCCCGGGGAACAGGGGCTTCTGTGTCAGCAGCTCTCCGAAGATACAGCCCACCGACCACATATCAACAGCTGTGGAGTACTCCTAAGGGCCAGAGGACACAGCTCAGGCACCATAGGCTGATACAGCTTTGCCACAGGGCCATGCAGGAGGGGCTCAGTTGCTGGACTCACCTTGGCACCAAGCAGCAGCTCTGGGGCACGGTACCACAGTGTCACCACGACTGGGGTATAGGCCTTCAGGGGCGAACCGTACTCACGAGCCAGCCCAAAGTCTCCCACCTACAGGGACAGACAGTGGCTGTGAGGGGTGGCCACAGCAAGGCCGGGCAGTTAGGCAGTGGGCGCTGGGCAGGACTCACCTTGAGGATGCCGGCGTGGCTCAGCAGCAGGTTGGACGTCTTGAGGTCCCGGTGCAGGATCCAGTTGTCATGCAAGTGTTTCACCCCTCGCAGCAGCTGGATCATCAAGGTCTTTACCTCCCCTGGGACAGTGCACACCCGGGTTCATGCACACCCCACACCAGTAAGACCCATAAACCCAGGGTTACTTTTTTTGGTACTGGGGATTAAAACCAGGAACACTCTAGCATGTAAATACACCCCCAGCCCTTTTTATTTATTTTGGAACGGCCTCACTAAGTTGCTAAGGGTCTTGCTAAGCTACTGAGGCTGGCCTTGAACCTGTGATCCTCCTGTCTCAAACCCTCAAGTACTGGGATTACAGGTGTGTGCCACTGCACCAGGCCCTTTTTATTTATTGGTACTAGGGGTTGAACCCAAGGGCATTATACCTCTGAGATATACCCGTAGCCCTTTTAATTATGAAACAGGGTCTCTCTTTTTTTTTGTGGTACTGAGGAGTGAACCCAGGGGTACTCTACCTGAGTTACACCCTCAGCTTGATATATATATATATATATTTATTTTTTTTGCGGTACCGGGGATTGAACGCAGGGGTGTTCTACCTCCGCGCTACACCTCCGGCCCTATTTTTTATCCTTTATTTTGAAACCGGGTCTCACGAAGTTGCGGAGGGCCTCACTAAGTAGAGACAGGGAGAGAGAGAGAGAGAGAGAGAGAGAGAGAGAGCGCGCGCGCGCGCGAGAGCTGAGGCTGGCCGCGAACCCGGATCCTCCGGTCTCCGCCTCCCAAAGTACTGGGATTACAAGCGTGCGCCACCACGACTGGCCTTATATTTTTTATTTTGAAACAGGGCCTTGCTAAACTGCTGAGGCTGGCCTTGAACCTGTGATTTTCTTGTCTCAGCCTCCCCAGTACTGGGATTACAGGCAGGTGCCACAGCAAAAACCCAGGTTACTTACTGTTGCTTGACAGCAACAAGAGACGGGGAATTTATCCTGGGGACATTTCCAGCCCAGGTGGCCTGTGCACACTGGCCACCACGTACACTACAGAGTATCCCATGTCACTACAAGGACACTACTCCTGCTCTGCTCCCAGAGCCCCGTGACACAGCCAGAGGGCCCAGCCACATCACAGGGCAGCGCGTGGCCGCACCTGGCAAGAAGGGCTGCTTCATCGTCTCCATCAGGCTCTTGAGGTCGTGCTCCACGTAGTTCATCACAATGTAGATCTTGTCCATGTTGCTGCCCACGACAATTTCCTAGGTAGCAAACAGCAGGTCTGTGGGTGGAAAGCATGTCATCCGGCCCCACCCTCGTAACCACCAGAAATCCCAGGCACAGACGCTCAAGGGCAACAAGGGCCTATGATGACATTTTGGGAGGCTAACATCTAAAATACCTGACCCTGGATGTCATGGAACCTTCTTGGGGGATAGGACCCCACCCAGGCAGCATGTGCCAAGTGTGGGGCGGGGCCTCACCCTGACAGTGACGATGTTGGGGTGCTGGGCCTTGAGGATGGTGTTGATCTCCCTCAGAGAGGTAATCGGGAAGCCCTCCTTCTCCTTCTCCATCTTCAGTCGCTTCAGAGCCACAATTTCATCTGTGAGGAAGAATGTGTGAAGACGGGCTGAGGAAACTCACAAATGGGTTAAGAGCTATCCATGTGTTTAATTAGAATTTCAGTTTATGTTTACAAAGCATTTACTTCACACTAAGTGATTTGTTCCATCTGTAAGCCCAGCAACTCAGGAAGACTGCAAGTTTGAGGTCAACCTGAGCAACCTAGTGAAACTGTCTCAAAATAAAAAGGGCAGCTGGGTGTGATGGCGCAAGCTTGTAATCCCAGTACTTGGGAGGCTGAGCCAGGAGGATCACAGGTTCATGGCCAACCTCAGCAACTTAGTGAGGCCGTTTCAAAATAAAGAATAAAACAGGGCCGGGGATGTAGCTCAGAGGTAGAATGCCCCTGGGTTCAATCCCAAGCACCAATAAATAAATAAATAGATAGATAGATAGATAGATAATAGGGCTGAGGGTGTAGCTGGGAGGTAGAGTGCCCTTGGGTTTAATCTTCAGTACCCCCCCACACACACACAAAAAGGTGGAAGAAAAGCCCTGAGCTGGGACAGGGCGGGGGGACAGCTCAGTGGTAGAGGGCTTGTCAAGATCGCCAGCACTACAAACAAAACAAAACAAGCTTGCGGTCTTGTTATCTACATATGCCCGCTGCTCTCCTGGCCTTCTCTTCCCCCCTGGAGTGCCACTCGTCATCCCAGTGAGCAGCACAGCCTGAGCCAGGCTGGCCCCTGGCTTCTGGAGGCACTGAGGGGCTCAGCTGTGCATCACTAGAGTCAGAACCTGGGGCTTGCAAGGTATGGTATGGTGTCAACTCCAAAGATCCATGGGGCCATGCAACTATGAATCCACATTCAGTCCCCATGGCCTGAAGGTAGACACAGAGGAGGCCAGAGGGCACAGTGATTGGGAGCCCAGGCCAGCTGCTAGGGCATTGTCCCACCCAGAGTCAGCATGCGACCAAGCAAGGTTCCCTATGGAATCGCTGCCTGTCACCAGAACGTACAAGGCTGGACTTGTACCAGCACAGGGGTGCCCCTGCCCACCCCAGAACAGCCCTGCTTAGTGGGCCACCAGGGACTCCACCTACCTGTTTTCTTGTCCTTTGCTCTGTAGACAACCCCATAGGTGCCTTCTTCAATCCTGTTGAGGCACTGGAACTCCTCCACGCTCCGGCAGCCCTGGGGAGGAGGCAAGGGCTGAGGACTCGGCAGCTACGCCAGGCTGCGGGAGGCCCTCGTCCACACCCACGCACCTCGCACAGGGCAGGTGCACAGAAAACCTGCCTGAGTGTCCTCAGGAGGGCCCAGAGTGTGCGTGTGGGTGGTATGACCAGGAGCACCTTTGTTCTATTTTCTTCTGAGACCATCTACCACTTTAATGTGAAATAAAGCCAGTG
The DNA here is from genome assembly GCA_004027185.1 of Glis glis. NCBI lineage: Eukaryota > Metazoa > Chordata > Mammalia > Rodentia > Gliridae > Glis > Glis glis. Next base: position 10,778 of record PVJS01026294.1, on the reverse strand, counting down.
TGAACTCCCAGGAGTGCCTCCTTCACACAGAATCCTCTGCCGGCTGGACCACACCCTGGGGACAGGCATGGCCCACCGCCCCGTGTCCCATGCGCTTCCCTCCGTGCACTGTGGGGTGGATTGCCACTGCTCAGGTTGGCACGTAGCCATGCTCCTGCTGCCACAGCACTAACAAGCAGAGGCGCTAGCAGAGCTGGGGGCAGGTGATGAGGCCTGCTGTGTATGTCAGCATCAAGGAGGTCAGGGGCCTGTGGTGGTGTTCCAGGCACCTGAGGCCACCACACCCTCTCCAAATTCCTCCTGCCGGCATCCCTAGCTCACCAACATTTCCTAAACAGAAAGTCTGCAGCCACATGTGTCTACACTGACCCTCTGCACAGTGGCTAGTGGTGAGGAGCTTGGTGCCCACCTAACCAACCCACCAGATGCCAAGCAAGGGCAGAAGCGACAGCAAGTGGCTCTTGGCACCCCAGATGCCTCCTCAGTGCACCAGGAGCCAGGAAGGAATATGACCAGCAGTCATGGGAGTCAGGTGCTGAGCATGGAGAGCCAACTTCCCTGCTTAGGGCCCGCTACTGACTTGGCCCCCCGTTGGTTTCAGATCACCAAAGCAGGGAGCCAGCTCTGGGGCGAGGTGGGGAGGGGCCTGACCTGCAGGGCCGGCAGGTACTTGGGCAGCTCCTGCTTGAGCTCAATGGGCGACAGGGCTGGGGAGTCAGGCACGTAGTCCCCTTCGGTTGGGGCGCTGCTCTGTGGGGTCCCCTCACCCACTTCTTCCTCCCCTTCTTCACTGTCCCCGGAATCTCGGTCAAATCGCGACTCTGGAACTTTAAAAGTTAAACCTAATTATGGAACCAGGAACAAGCAAGGACCAACCCTCCTCCTGCTCTGGGGTCAGGACCTGAGTGCCTGGCAGTCCTGTCGCCCCAAGTCCTGTTTCCATGTGTTCTGGCGGTGGGCCCCACCCCTGGACAAAGGGCACCAAGGCCTGCGTGCAGGTGCCACACAGCATGCTCAGAACTCATGTCCACCAGGCCCTGAGGACACACAGCCCTGCTGCCCTGGAGGCCATGCCAGGCCTCCCCTCTCAAGTGAGTGTCTGCCATCAGACTCAGGTGCTGCTGAGTCTCCTTCCCTTGTAGGACTGAACCTGGGTGGCATTCCCAAGCCCCCTCTAGCATCCAAGTCCCAGCAGGCACTCAGAAAGATGCATTAAATACAGCTGTTCCTTGCTGAATGACATCAGCCCCCAGGGGCACAGGCTGCAAAGGCCAACGGTGTGCTTCCTGGTAATGAGAGGACCTCTCAGCCAGCTGCCCCTGTTCCTGGATGCTGCCAGGGCAGGAGTTCACTGATGCTTCTGGGGAAAATTTTGAGCTCATGGGACATGATGTGCCACGGACCGTCTGTAGTAATGGGGCCAGGCACAGGCACGCTCACAGCCACCACCATATGGGACAGACGAGGACAAGGTGAGCTCACAGGGAGGCTGCTTACCAACCAAGATGTGGTTTTCATTTTCTCGTTCTTCATCCTCACTCATTTCTTCATCACTGACTTCTTCTGCAAAAGGAAACAGGGCCTCTCAGACCAGCTCCAGGTGAGCACTGGTCTTGGCTCTGCTAGACTCCTCCACAGGCAGAGCCGAGGCCAGGATGAGCTGTGACAGCACAAGTGTTGACACCAAGAGATGCTGGGGTCTCATGTGAGTGCCATAGGGGAGGGCAGCTTCCATCTGGAGCTGCTCCCAGGCTAGGCTTTTTGTTTTTCTGCAGTTCCAAACACTCAGTGAATACACAGTGTTTTGTGCGTGTGTGGTGTACCAGGGGCATTCTACCTCTGAGCTACACCTCCAGCCACTCCTCCCATTTTTTAAATTTTGAAACAGGGTCTCACTAAGTTGCTATGGGACCTTACTAAATTGCTGAGGCTGTCCTCAAACCTGCGATCTTCCTCTCTCAGCCTCCCAAGTACTAGGATTACAGGCATGCACCACTACGTGCTGCTCACACAGTACTTTTACATCAAAGAAAATCATGGAGACCCGCCGGCTCCTCACCAGCTGACTGTTCTGAGGCCTCCTCAGAGTTGCTCCCAGTCTCCTCCTCCTCTTCTTCCTCTTCTTCCTCTTCCTCCTCCTCCTCTGACTCTTCACTGGTGCTCCCTTCCTCCTCCTCCTCCTCTTCTTCCTCCTCCTCCTCAGAGCCTGAGCCTGACTCTGCTGCAGAAGAAGGCAGAGCCACACCGTGAGCCCCGGTCTCCCCATGGCAGCTGTCGTCAAGGCAGGCAGGCCTGGTACCTGATGAGGACTCGGCGGAGCTGGTTTTCCTCTCGCTGTCGCTGATGTCCTGGAGATCGGACAACAGGTCTCTTTCTTCTATTTTCTCTTCTTTTACTTGTGAAATAAATCATAAAGGTGAATTTTGGGAAACGTTTTTAAATTAATAAGACACTCAAATGTTAGACATATCTGTCACGCAATGATCACCTTCACTCTGTATGAAAAAGTCAATCCACATACACTTAACTGGGGGAACAATTCCCAAAAGGACCAGCAAAAATAAACGTCTGTCATGGCTGTAGGCAGACCCCTCAAAGCAGGAGTGCTGTAGGCAGCAGACCATTTCATTGTGAAAAATAAACTACATAGCTGGCTTTTCCTTAATTTCATAAATTGCTGAAGAAGCAAGCTGTCTCCCTGGCCAGGGCCCCCTGGCCTCACCTGGCTTCCGGCCGTCTCCCAGCTCGAAGCGTTCTCGTGGTGGCCGCAGTGGGCTGCGACTCCAGTGGCTGGACTTGGCCTTGTCGCTGTAGTCCTCCCTCATTGTGCGATGATGTGCAGAAACTGGCACCAGAGGACAGGGGGAGCTGGGTGACAGGGCCTTCTTGAAAAGTCCCACCGCTGCACAGCCCGCCCCAGGGCCTCCCCACCCACAATGCATACACGGTGCTAACAGCATTACAATTACAGGCCAAGAAGCTGGGGAGAAAAAGCTCCAACCTGAAGGGTGACACTGAGGACCCAGGGAACCTTCTACTAGACTGATCTTCACTGGCCACAGAGGAACAGACAGAATCTATCTAGTGAACTAGTGTGGAACTCTGGAATCTACTGAAGACACGCAGATTCCAGAGGCAGCTCACACGGCAAACTGGTGAATTCTGGTCAATTTCAGCTCTCAGCACAGCAGTAGAGCAGCTTGCAGGGCCAGGGCAGCAGCAAGGACGCTGCCCTCCAACACCAGAGGTCTGCTCTGCTGCTTCCACCACACAGGGACAGGACAGGGAGGCCGCAGCCGCTGGTGCCGCACCTACTCCAGCCAGGGTGACTTCAGAGTGGTTGCTGGCCAGTCCAGGGACAGGCACAAGCTAAGACCCAACCCAGGAGGGTATGTCAGATTGATCCCCAGCATAGACCACATCGACAATCACTATAAGAACATGGAGGCAGTGGGGGTGGGAATGTGATCTCCAGTTATCACAAACATCCAGTTTTCCCTCCCTCCTTCCCTCCCTTCCTGTGGTACTGGAGAGTGAACCAAGGGGCATTCTACCTCTGAGCTACACTTTTAGCCCTATTTTTATTTTATTTTTTGGTACTGGGGATTGAACCCAGAGGTATTTTACCTCTGAGTGAAACTCCCAGTCCTTTTTTATTATTTTATTTTGAAACAGGGTCTTGTTAAATTGCTGAGATTTGCCTCAAACCTGCAATCCTCCTTTCTGAGCCTCCCAAGTACTGGGATTACAGGTGTGTACCACCACTCCCAGCATAAATATCTAGTTTTCATAAAAAAAATAAGATGTTCAAAGAAACAGGAAAATTTGTCCCATTCGAAGGGAAAATATAAACCAACAAAAGCTGCCCCCTGAAAAAGATCTGACAGCAGATCTCAATGGAGGAGCTGAAATGGCCCCGAGGAGGGCCGGGAGTCAGTTCAGCTGGAGAGCACTTGCGGCTGCGGGAGGCCTTGGGTTCCACTCTCAGCACCGCAGGGGTGGGAGCGGGAAGAGAGGTCTTGAGGGAAGAGAAGGAAGAGCAGGTCATCAGCTTTGGGCTTTAGGAGACAATGTACTGGGCGCTTGCACATCTGAGTCCTTCACTGACAGCGTGGGCCACATGCCTGAGCTCTCCGGCAAGGAAACGCCCTGCTTTTAGACTAGGGATGAGGAGACAGCTGACTGAGCTGAGTCCTCCTGGTGTGCTGCTGTGCCGGCAGCTCAGAGGTGGCCTGGTGATGCAAGGAGCTGGGCAGCACTCCTTAGGCACTAGACCCCGGGCCACCAGAGAGAACAGACCAAGACCCTAGGAACTGGGGCCCAATCAACCTGAGAGCCCTTGCCCACTTGAGTCTGAAAATAGCGCAGACAGAAGCTGTTGCCCCATCCCTTCTAACAGCACCATCTGTGAACAGGACTCCTCAAATTACTGTTAAAAAATTGCCTTTGAAGCTGGGCGTGGTGGCACACACTTGTAATCCCAGTACTTGGGAGGCGGAGAAGGGAGGATTGCAGGTCCCCAGCCAGCCTCAGCTACTTAGTTAGCCCTCCGCAACTTCATGAGACCCAGTTTCAAAATAAAGAATAAAAAAATAGGGCTGGGGATGTAGCTCGGAGGTAGAATGCCCCTGGGTTCAGTCCCCGGTACCGCAAAAAAAAAAAAAAAAAAAAAAAAAAAAAAGCCAGGCGCGCTGGCATATGCTTTTAATCCCAGTATTAGGGAGGTTGAGACCGGAGGATCTGGGTTTGCGGCCAGCCTCAGCTTAGTGAGGCCCTTGGCAACTTCGCGAGACCCGGTTTCAAAATAAGGGATAAAAAAATAGGGCCGGGAGCCGGGCGTGGTGGCACACGCTTGTAATCCCAGTACTTGGGAGGCTGAGACCGAAGGATCTGGGTTCATGGCCAGCCTCAGCTAATTAGTGAGGCCCTCCGCAACTTCCTAACACCCGGTTTCAAAATAAAGGATAAAAAATAGGGCCGGGGGTGTAGCTCAGAGGTAGAATGCCCCTGAGTTCAATCCCGGGTACCGCAAAAAAAAAAAAAAAATACGGCTGGAGGTGAGGCTCGGAGGTAGAACGCCCCTGGGTTCATTCCCCGGTACCACAGAAAAAAAAAAAAAAGTTCCATTTTGGTTTTTGTGTGTTGCTGGCAATTGAACCCGGGGCACTTCACCTCCGAACTGCACCCCCAGTCCACGTTTTTAATTTCTTATTTGGAAACAGGGTCTCACTAGGTTGCTGAGCCTCACTAAGCTGCCAAGGCTAGCTTCGAACCTGTGATTATCCTGTTTCTGCCTCCCAAGTACTCGTATTACAGGAGTGCAGCACCATGCTTGGGCAAGACACATTATAATAAAATTATTCAAAGACTAAAAGCATCTTTTTTTTTTTTTTGCGATACCGGGGATTGAACCCAGGGGCGTTCTACCTCCGGGCTACACCCCCGGCCCTATTTTTTATACTTTATTTTGAAACCAGGTCTCATTAAGTTGCAGAGGGCCTCACTAAGTAGCTGAGCCTGGCTGTGAACCCGGATCCTCCGGTCTCAGCCTCCCAAGTACTGGGATCACAAGTGTGCGCCACCACGCCTGGCTTGACTAAGAGCATCTTGAAAGCAATAAGAAAGGCGACTGGCCACATGCAGAGGGTCCTTAGTAAGACTACCAGCAGATACAGCACACCAGAAACCGTGAGGCCTGCCAGGCACAGCGGTCCACACCTATAATCCCAGTACTTGGGAGGTGGAGACAGGAGGATGGCAGGTTTGAGAACAGCCTCGGCAACGTAGGCAAAATAGGGAGATTCTCAGCAACTTAGTGGGACCCTGTCTCAAAATAAAAATAATAGTCAAGCCGGGCGTGGTGGCACACGCTTGTAATCCCAGTACTTTGGGAGGCGGAGACCGGAGGATCTGGGTTCGCGGCCAGCCTCAGCTCTCTCTCTCTCTTTCCCTGTCTCTCTCCCTGTCTCTCTCTCTCTCTACTTAGTGAGGCCCTCCACAACTTCGTGAGACCCGGTTTCAAAATAAAGTATAAAAAATAGGGCCGGGGGTGTAGCGCGGAGGTAGAAGGCCCCTAGGTTCAATCCCCGGTACCACAAAAAATAAATAAATAAATAAAAAATAAAAAATAAAAATAAGATGGGCATGGTGACGCACACTTGTAATCCCAGTACTTGGGAGGCTGAGACAGGAGGATCGCAGGTTCGCGGCCAGCCTCAGCTACTTAGTGAGGCCCTCTGCAACTTAGTGAGACTGTATTTCCAAATAAAGAATAAAAACCAGGGCTGGGGGTGTAGCTCAGAGGTAGAATGCCCCTGGGTTCAATCCCCCGTACCACAAAAATGAATGAATGAATGAATGAATGAATGAATAAAATAAAATAAAATATGGCCGGGGGTATAGCTCAGAGATAGAGCACCCCTGGGTTCACTCCCCGTAAAACAAAAACAAAAAAAAAAAACAAAACAAAAAAGAAACCATGAGGCCAGAAGGCAATGGGCTAATGAATTCAAAGCACAGAAAGAAAAAATATATTCTATATGTGCCTATCTATATTCAAAGTGTTCTTAGGAATTGTTGGGTCCTTAGGAAATACTGAAGGGAGTTCCCCATGGGGTGACTAGAGGACACTGCACACAAATCAACGCCATCAGAAGGAATAAAAATATTGTTAAGTTGAGCGTGGTGGTACATGCCTATAATCCCAGTACTTGGGAGGCTGAGACAGTAGGATCATATGTATGAGGACAACCTCAGTAAGCAGTGAGATTCTCATCAACCTAGGGAGACCTGGTTTCAAAGCAAAAAATAAAATAGGACTAGGGGTATAGCTCAGAGGTAGAATGCTCCTAGATTCAATCCACAGTACCACAAAACACAAAACAACAACAACAAAAAAAAAACAGTTTTAAAACAACTATTCATTATTCCATTTCTTATTTGCTACATGATTTAAAAAGCTATTGCAGCCAGGTGTGGTGGCACAAGCCTGTAATTCCGGTACTTGGGAGGCTGAGACAGGAGGATTGCAGATTTGAGGCAATTTAGTGAGACCTTGTTTCAAAATAAAAAATAAAATGGTTGGGGTGTGTGTATATCTCAGATGTGTATAGCTTGTATACAAGAAAAAAAAGAAGCTATTGCATTTTTTTTTTTTTTTGCAGTACCGGGGATTGAACCCAGGGGGTCGTTCTACCTCCGAGCTACAACCCTGGCCCTATTTTTTTTTTTTTTTGCGGTACCGGGGATTGAATGCAGGGGCGTTCTACCTCCGCGCTACACCCCCGGCCCTATTTTTTATACTTTATTTTGAGACCAGGTCTCACGAAGTTGCGGAGGGCCTAAGTAGAGAGAGAGAGAGAGAGAGAGTGAGAGCGCGCACACGTGTGCACACGCGTGAGCTGAGGCTAGCCGAGAACCCGGATCCTCCGGTCTCCGCCTCCCAAAGTACTGGGATTACAAGTGTGTGCCACCACGCCCGGCCCCCGGCCCTATTTTTTATACTTTATTTTGAAACCGGGTTTCACGAAGTTGCGGAGGGCCTCACTAAGTTGCTGAGGCTGGCCGTGAACTGGGATCCTCCGGTCTCCGCCTCCCATGTACTGGGTACTGGGATTACAAACGTGCGCCACCACACCCGGCTGCTATTGCATTTTTGAAAGTTAGGGACAGACAACATATAAATATGTAATTTCATGACATCAACAGCTTTGCATGTTAATGAAGTGAAGACAGCATCAGTTCAAGTTAGTGGATCATGACTTTAGGATGCTAAATATAATCCCTATGGTAACCACAAAACAGATGTAGAATACACACAAAAGGAAAGGAGAAAGAACTTTAACATTTCACTACAAAATCAACAAAACACAAGCTGGGCTTTGTGACACACACCTATAATCCCAGTACTTGGGAGGCTGGGACAGGAGGATCACAGGTTTGAGTCCAGCCTCAGCAATTTAGTGAGACCCTGTTTCAAAATAAAAAATAAAATAGGTCTGGGGAGGTAGAATGCCCTGGGTTCACATACAACACAAAATCAACAAAACACAAAAGACAACAGTAATGCAGGAAATGAGAGGAAAAAAACCCAAGAAGGTATGAAGAAAAAAACCAGCAAAATGACAAAAATCCCTCCTATCAGCCAACCTTTTCAAAAGGAAGGGAATTCTAGCTGGGTGTGGTGGCTCACGCTTGTAATCCCAGTACTTGGGAGGCTGAGACAGGAGGATCACGGGTTCGCAGCCAGCCTCAGCTACTTAGTGAGGCCCTCTGCAACTTAGGGAGACCCTGTTTCCAAATAAAGAATAAAAAGTAGGGCTGGGGGTGCAGCTCTGAGGTAGAATGCCCCTGGGTTCCATCCCCAATACCGCAAAAAAAAAAAAAAAAGAAAGGGAATTCTGACATGGATGGATCCTGAGGACATTATGCTGAGTGAAATAAGCTGTGTGTTTCCACTGTTTGGAAACTAAAGTATTCAGATTTCTAGTGACAAAAGTAGAATGGAGAGTTTGTCTGGAGCTGGGGGTGGTTTAATGGGGACAAAGTTTCAGTTTTCCAAGATGAAAATAGTTCTGGAAATGGATGGCAGAGATGGTTCCACAACAATGTGAATATACTTAATGCCATTGAATGTACGCTTAAAAATGGTTAAGATGGTATTTTGCTACAATATTAATTAATTTATTTATTGCGGTATTGGGGATTGAACCCGAGGCATTCTATCTCCGAGCTACACCCCCAGCCCTATTTTTTATTAAGTTGCGAGGGCCTCACTAAGTAGCAGAGGTTGGCTGCAAATCTGCGATCCTCCTGTCTCAGCCTCCCAAATACTGGGATTACAAGTGTGTGCTATCACACCCGGTTTACCACAATTTTTTAAAACTAGAAAAACAGAAAGCACAGGCTCCAAGAACCTGCCTCTTATGTGTACTTAACCACGGCTGCAGCATATCTACAAGGCCTGGCCACACAGCGCGGCCAGTTGACCTTTGCTTACCCTGACCAGCCTCCTCTGCCTCAGCCCTGCCTCATGCCCAGTGGCACAGCCCAGCGCATGGACTGAGGCCAGGCCAGCTCTGACCGCAGGAAGTCTGTGCTAGGCCCCACCGAGGCGTGGGCAGCCCCTCCACGTACCTTCCCTGCGGGCCTCCCGCTCCTTGCGCCGCTCTTCAGCCCGCCGCTCCCGCTCCTTCTGTTCCCGCTGCTCCTTCTGCTGCTCCCTCATCTTCCTCTCCCGCTCCCGCTTCCTTTCTAACTGCTCCAGGCGGTCCCTGGAAGAAACACATGCCAGGCCATCAATTCCCTGTTGAACAGAAAGAGGTCTTTCTTATCCTAGGTGTTTTCTGTTCCACTTATAAACTTTCTCTGTACCTGTCAGTCCACAAAGGACGTAAGAGTGGAAGACATGTGCACACATTCCCAAGCACTGTTTCTAGTGAACCACAGCAGAACAAAACACAGTACTGGCAAATGAGACAACCACCTTTCAAACCAAAAAGCCTCCCCTGGTGCCAGTATGTTTGTTAGCACTCTATTAAAACATGGCAAGCATTTTCCCAGGTACATGTAAGAACCCAACTTAAGTCCAACTGATCAGGAAAAATGTGCACAGGTTGAAAAGGAGGCAGAGAAGCTTGCTGAGAACAGGGGAAGAAGCCACAGGCAGGCCTTGAAGCCGGGCAGACTGGCCCTTACTCAATGGATTTTCTGGACAGATGGATCCTGCACCACTTCCCAACCCAGCTGGAGACAGTGTGGTCTTTTTTTTTTTTTTTTTTTGAGGTACTGGGGATTGAACCCAGGGGCATTCTACCTCTGGGCTTCACCCCCAGCCCTATTTTTTATTCTTTATTTTTGAAACAGGGTCTCACTAAGGTTGCAGAGGGCCTCACTAAGTAGCTGAGGCTGGCCGTGAACCTGGATCCTCCAGTCTCAGCCTCCCAAGTACTGGGATTACAAGCGTGTGCCACCACGCCTGGTGACAGTGTGGTTTTAAACATCTCATGGAACGGCAGAGGGGCAAGATGCTTGAAAATGAGGCAGGCATTCCTGGAAAGTAGGAAATATTAGTGACTGGAATGTGTGGCTGGCTGCAACCTAATGTGATCAGGTAGCTAAAACTGATCTGCAGAGCTAACTGTCCCAGAGTCCAAGTACAGCCCACAAAGCTAGTATGTTCTTTAGAATAGATATCATTATATACATAGAAATGAACACATTAAAAAACAGTGAGATTAGAACAGGCCCGTAGTCTAGGTGATGGTACCCCACCAACATTGATCTATGTGAGAAGTCATGGCTAGAAAAATCTGGACAAGGGTTCTAGGATTCTAGAGTTTCACATACATTCATTCATTCATTCATTCATTCACTCATTTATTTATTTATTTTTGCTACACTGGAGATGAAACTCAGGACCTCACTCATGCTAAGCAAGTTTATCTTGAAACACTGTCTCCCTAAGGAGCACATGATGGCCTCATGATCCTCCTGTCTCAGCCTCCGAAAGAGCTGGAACTACAGGTTTGCACAACCCACTCAGCTATGTTTCACATTTAATTTTTTAAAAAAACACAATTAGTACACAATTTTTTTTTTTTTTTTGCGGTACTGGGGACTGAACCCAGGGGCATTTTACCTCCGAGCTACACCCCGAGCCCTATTTTTTTTTTTCAGTACCGGGGATTGAACGCAGGGGCGTTCTACCTCCGCGCTACACCCCCAGCCCTATTTTTTATACTTTATTTTGAAACCAGGTCTCACGAAGTTGCAGAGGG
>PVJS01026293.1:0-27132 GCA_004027185.1 Glis glis | reverse complement strand
TCTGATATCATAATTGCTACTCCTGCTTGTTTTCGAGTTCCATTAGCATGGATTACCTTGCTCTATCCCTTCACCTTTAGTTTTTGCGTATCTTTACTTGTAAGGTGTGTTTCTTGCAGGCAGCATATATATGGATTGTGATTTTTAATCCATTTTGCCACCTTATGCCTTTTGATTGGGGAGTTGAGGCCATTTATATTCAGCGTGATTATTGAGAGATGGGTTTTCATTCCTAACATTTTGAGTTTTAATTTCTGTTTGAGGTAGTGTTTGTTCTTTGCCTAGTTGTTTGTTTGATGGAAATCACTGTTTCTCTGGTTCTGGTGTTTCCTTGTTATTTCTTCTTTGTAATTAATCTCTTTGAGCATTTTCTCTAGTGCTGGTTTGGAAGACATAAAATCTTTCAGCTTCTGTTTGTCATGGAAGGTTTTTATTTCTCCATCAAATTTGATAGAAATCTTTGCTGGGTAGACAAATCTTGGCTGGAAGTTGTTTTCTTTTTCTTTTTTTCTTTTTTTTTTTTTTTGCGGACCGGGGATTGAACCCAGGGGTGTTCTACCTCCGCGCTACACCCCCGGCCCTATTTTTTATACTTTATTTTGAATCCGGGTCTCACGAAGTTGCGGAAGCCTCACTAAGTAGAGAGAGAGAAAGAGAGAGAGCGAGAGAGAGAGAGAGAGAGAGAGCGAGCTGAGGCTGGCCGCGAACTCGGATCCTCCGGTCTCCGCCTCCCAAAGTACTGGGATTACAAGCGTGAGCCACCACTCCTGCCTGGAAGTTGTTTTCTTTCAGAGTTTGGAGTATGTCACTCCAGGCCTTCCTGGCTTTCATGACTTGGTTTGGAAGGTCGGGAGTAATTCTTATTGGTTTGCCTCTGAATGTTACTTGCTCTTTTGCTCTCGCTGCCTTTAAGATTCTCTCCTTGGCCTCTACATTAGTCAGTTTGATTATTATGTGGCGTGGTGAACCTCTTCTCTGATCCTATAGGGGGCTCTATATGTTTCCTGTACCTGTGTATCGACCTCTCTTTCTATGTTTGGAAAATTTTCTAATATTACTTCTCTGAATAGATTATTGATTACTTTAGTTTCAGCTTCTAATCCTTCTTCTATGCCTATTATTCTTATGTTTGCTCTTTTAAGACTGGCTGAGATCTCTTCAATGTCCAATTCATGCTGTTCAATTGTTTTTTCTAATTTATATACTATGTGTTCATTTTTGGAGAGGTCATCTTCTAAGAGTGAAATCCTGTTTTCCATGTGGTCTAGTCTATTGTTGATGGTCTGTATTGATGCCTTCATTTCAATTATATCATCCTTCACTCCCTTCAAAGCTTCTTTTTGATTCCTGTTCAGGGTGTTGGATTCTTTGCTTATTTGTTCTTTCAATTCTTTCAGGCTCTCTCTGAATTCTTTTCGGAAATCCTGTATCATTTCCTCTGTTGAAGTTCTGAATTGTCCTTCTGGCAATCTTTGCACTTCTGAGTTGGCGGGTTCTGTTGTTGTGGGATTGTGGGGGCTCATTGTTTCTTTTCTGTTCTTCCTTTTCATGATTTCAGGTTTCTTATGTTTATACCTTTGTTGCTTTTGGTAGTTCTCTCTCTCTCACTCTGTAGGTATCCTATGTCTAATCCCTTTCCCTTTATGGTTTTTTATTCTGGAGGTAGATAGTTGCTACTAGGTGAACCTTAAAGGTGAATATCCTTTCCTGAATGGTTAGTCTCACTTGCTGGGTATAATGTCCATTTGTGGGCCCAATTCTTGGTTTCCTTCAGTGATTGGGACCCTTGCCTGGTGCCTCTCACTACCTGTGCAAGAGACCAGTGCCGCTATTTCCCTTTTCACTGCAAGCGTGGGTCTCCGCGGTTTCCACTTGGGCTGCCCCTATGTCTCTATCTACACCTATGGCAGGTGTCACCAGCAGAGGGCCCCGGTCTTGTGTATCTCCTTGCCTACAGAAGCAGCGGGTGTCACCTTGCCCCAATTCTGTGCAAACACGGAACTCCACATTTTCCACAGAGAGGGCTGGTTTGGTCCAATTTTCTCCAGGTACCACAGCTGTATGTCCTGTGGTGATCCCCGTGGACTCTACCAGGGTGCTGTGACCCGCGGGCTGCAAGTCTGTCCCACCCAAATGTCACCAGGGACTGTCTGCTTATCCACGCGTCTACCATGTCCCACATCAGACCCCACTCCCACCTCCGCCAGGGCAATCCACACCATTCAGACCCCACAATTCCCTGTGGCTGCGCTTGGTGGTCTCACCCTGGGGCGGCTCGTTGACTTATGGTCTCTTTGAGTGCTGCTCTTAATCTCTGGGGTGGGGAGGTGGGCTCAGTCACTGCTGCAGGCTCTGGTCAGGCCTCCGGGCCCTGGGGACTCTGCCGAGTGTGGATCCAACTGCTGCTCACTCCCATTGCTGATGCTCTGCAGTGTTGGTTTTAGAAGAGCTCCCTGGCTTCCTTGTTGGTGGCCTGTAGAAGCCGCAATGCCAGTTGCTATTGGCACGGTCTGACCAAGATGGCGCCACTGCCACTTCTGCCAACGCAGCAGTTCAGGTCTGTTTCTCCCGTGGAGCGAGTCGCTGCTCACCTACACTGCTGCTATTCTGCAGCTGCTGGTTTCACAGCAGGTCGCTGGTGTCTCCGCTGGTCTTGTGCAGGAGCCACAATGCTGGTAGCCGAGGCAAAGTCCTGCCAAGGTGGTGCCACTGCAGCCACTGTAGCAGCCGCTGTTTGGTCTCTTGTGTGTGGAGCGAGCCGCTGCTTGCCTTTGTCTGCAGTTTAACTCACAACAGGCCTCTGGCTTCTCCGCTGGCGGCGTGTGGAAGCTGCAATGCCAGTAGTGGCCGGTGCAATTTGGCCAAGATGGCGCCACCACTGTTCCTTAGGTAAGGCGCTTGGAGTTTTTTACTCCCCTCTATCTTGTCTTCTGGCTTTGATTCTGTCACGTTTCAAACCCTTTGTTGTTTACTTCAAGTTTTTGTTGCTTTTCTTCTTCTGTGGAGAAGTTGCTTTCATGGCGATTAAGATCCAAGTCTCAGAGAGATCGTAGTGTGGTATCTCCCTTGGTTGCCATCTTGGATCCACTCTTATTTTTTATTTTGAAACAAGTTTTTACTAAGTTGCTGAGGGCCTCACTAAGTTGCTGAGACTGACTAGGATCTGCGATCCTCCTGGCTTAGCCTCCCAAGTACTGGGATTACAGGCATGTGCCACCACACCTGGCACAATAAAACATTTTATGAGACCACATTCACATAACTTTTATTATTTTATTATAATTATTCTATTTAATTAGCTATTTTTGTTAATTTTTGTGTGCCTAGTTTATAAGTTACAGATCTGTATGTAAAACACAGTATATCCAGGGGTTGATACTATCTGCAGTTTCAGGCATCCCCATGGGATCTTGGAATGTATTCTCCTTGGATAAGAGGGGGCTCTTGTAACCAGTGGAGTAACCCACCACCCGCAGAATGCTTTAGAAAGCAGTATTATGGTGCTGTATAGTTTTTATGGGGGGTTATGAATTAGTTTACTAATTGGTTATTAGCAATTAATAATAATCAATAAAATCTATGACTTCTTTTATGATTAATGGCATGAAATATTAATACCAATAGTAATGACTAATCATAATTGCTTAGTAACAGAAAAATCTTTAAAGTACCTTTCAGTGCCACTTGGATATTAATGATAATTTAAAATTTCACAAATAGCAATGACCATACAATAAATAATGAATAATTATTGCTTAGACAGAAGTCCTCCACCTAGGTACAGTCTGTTCTAGGCTGCAGGTAGCTCCCTGTGGCTATGCATGTTTGGCCCAAAGTAACTCTCTAGAGGTGAGTAGGAAATATCGATTGAACCAATGAGGGAAGCTCTCTGTGGCTCCTTCCCAGGCAAAGCCCTCTGGAATTCAGACCCACGCAAAAGGCCATAGAGCTTTCCTGCGTGAACTCAAAGCCCAGAGAGTGGGCTTCAGGGGCCTTCAATGGCCCATGTGCCCTTGCCCCAGGTCTGGGCAAATCATTTCTATTTCCTGTGTGCCTGTTCAGCCCCCTCTTTGGAGGCAGCTGAGGGCCATCTGGGGACATCTGACAAGATGTGATGCCTGGAGACTGCTGCATCCTGGTGCCCAGGTCTTATGTATGTGGTCCTGGCCTCTGTGTTACCACCTCTCCCTTCTTGTTTCAGGTTACACAAACAGAAACAAAGCAAACGAAATCGATTGGCGTAAGGTCACAGGTCTATCTCATGAGAGACTAGACAAGACGGAAAAGAAATTAGACTATAGCCTAATGTAATTAAAAAGGGTTTTGTTGGAATTTGACCATAATAACCCTGTGTGATGATTCTTTTAGAATGGTGTCTGGTACATCACCTAGGACCTGGATTTTAAAAACAAAGTTGTAAGTGCTTTGTAGTTAATGGCTTTGCTTTGGATTTATGTACTTTTTTCTTTTTAATCATACACGCCTAACATGGTGTGCATAATATGAGAGATCAGCGCATACAGAGGCATAAGACAAGACTCTTAGCTGGGGCTGGAAAGGAGAAGGTCTTTTGATACCAACTGGTCCAAGGGTTTTTAGTCCTTGCTTATTGCTATCTGTTATAGCCAGGAGTAGAGAAGGGTATTCTTGGAGAACTTGGACTGTAATCTATACCAAGAACTACTGGGTGACTGTCAGTGGTTCCCCCAGGCCTAGCTTTGAATGCCCAAGAGAAGGGCTTAGGAGAGCAGGACAGTTGCCCTCTGTGTTCCCTTCCTGGAATCCCAAGACACCTCCTGTGTTCTTGGTATCACCCTTGCTCATTTACCTCCAGGCCATCATCTGTGAGCTTGTGAAATCATTGCAATTTCAGGGGCTCGAGGGTGGTGGGCGGGTGAGCTTGGAACTGAGTTCTGCCCCTGGAGGGGCTCTGGCGTGCTCGGCACATCTCACTGTGCTCTTGTTTTCTGCCCGTGATCTTCAATTTCACATCAATAAAATGATACCCAACTGCCAGGTAGTCTTCTAAAATCCCTCTTTTCATCATGCCGCTACTTAAGAATCCACAGTGACTCAAATTGCCAAAAACCCAAGTTTCGATTTGGGTGGTCAAATCCTTTATTTCTTGTTCCCTTGTTCCTCTTGTCTTATCTACCCTGTTTGTTCTTTTTTTCCAGTTTAATTGTGTGTGTGTGTGTGCGTGTGTGTGTGTGTGTGTGTGTGCGTGTGTTCCTGGGGATTGAACCCAGGGGCATTCTACCTCTGAGCTACATCCCCCATCCCTATTTTATTTTTTATTTTCAAGCAGGGTACCACTAAGTAGTACCTCACTATAAGTTGCTGAGGCTGGCCATGAACTCGTGATCTTCCTGTCTCAGCCTCCCAAGTACTGAGATGACAGGTGTGCACCTCCATGCCCAGCTATTCCAATTTAATTTTTTATCATGAAATATTTCATACAGAAAGTACAGAAAATAATACAGGTTGAGTATTTGTATCCACAATACCTGGGACCAGAAGTATTTTAGAATTTTCAGTATTTTGGAATAGTTGCATATACATAATAAGATATGTTGGGGCTGGGACCCAAGTCTAAATATGAAATTCATTTATGCTTCATATATACCTTATTCACCTAGGCTGAAGGTAATTTTATACAGTGTTTGTAGTGTGTCTGCTTATTGACTGTCGCCCATCATGAGGTCAGGTGTGGAATTTTCCACTTGTGTTGTCATGTCAGCACTCAGTGAGTTTCAGATTTTGGAACAGTTCTGATTTCAGATTTTCGGATCAGGGATACTCAAATACCAATTGCTCAGTGTAAGAAAAAAGAAAATGATGGTTGCAGCAGAAGTTCTCTCTGCGCTTTGCAGATGGTGGAGGACAAGGCTGGGAACAACAGCACAGCTCAGTGGAGCACTAAGAGCAAGGGCTGTGGAGTCGGCTACACCCAAGTGGCATTTTGGCTCTATACTTCCTTGCTGGGCAAATTTGGGAAAATCACCCAAAGTCTCAGAGCCCCACCTTCCTTGTCTATAAAGTGGGGGCGATAAGATGTGTACCCACGTGCCTCCCAGAGTTGTTGTGGGTACTTAGTGGAAAGTAATCAAAGCATTTAGCTCAATGCTCGGCACTTGGGGAACACCCAGCAAATGGTAGCCATAGTTACTGATGGCAACTGTTGGGCCATTATCATCTTGGTCTCGGTGGAAGCCAAGTGAGCAGTTTCCCCACCTACCCTTGCTCCAGGGGAGACCCAGGCAGAAGGTAGGAAATGTATCTCTTTGGCGGGCATGTGGGTGACTTGATGGGGTGCTTGCTGAATTTCAGATGCTTGTCCAGGCTGTGAAGCAGCTGTTCCCAGAGTTTGAGTTTATGTGGCTGGTGGATGAAGCCAAGAAGAACTTGCCTTTGGAGCTGGATTTCCTCAACGAAGGGAAGAATGCTGAGAAAGTGGCCCAAATGCTGAAGCACTTCGACTTCTTAAAGGTAGGAGGGGAGGGCAGTGGGAGGCATGGAGGTCTGGTTGAAGAGTGCATGGGTGGGGGTTGATTCCTGCTCTGAATATCTTCCCTTATAGAACACGAGTTGGGACATCTTCCTGAGTGTTCTCGCTGAGGATGAATGATTTATTGTGAGCAATGCATAGTAAAGGCCTTGAAGGCAATTTCCAAAGAAGTACCTAGCATGATTGTTGACCTGTCAGTCAACTGAACAGATGTTTATTGTATAATCTGCAATCGCAAGACACTAAACAGTACTCAAGGGCCTGTGTGCCTCTGTGAAGCATGGGGTGATGATGTTGATAATGATGAGGATAACGACAGTTAACATGCCTGTCCTCTGGCCCTCTTCCAACCACATATATATTACACTAGCTCATTTAACATACAGTTAGTTCTACTATAATACAACATGTTTTCCTAGAAATCACTACGGTGTGCAAAACCTTACAGCAGAAACCACAGGGCTTATGGGGGAAATGGGCATAGCGATACACCACTCCAAAACTTTATCAGCGACATGGAAAAGGAAAGAAGATAGAAACTGATAATAATAGTAGCACAGTTTTACACATTTCACATGACTGAGAAATACCTAAGACCACAGTTCACGGGGCACCTACCTTGAAATCTGCCTGTGGAAGTGGGCATCAGAAGGGGTATTGCTTGTGAGCTATCGTGACATGGTAGAAGGAGGGTCGTCTGAAGAGGGACTAGATGTGGGTGACTCACCCACACACAGCGATATTTGAGGGATGTATTTCCACGCAGCCTAGTTCAGCTGGACACAGTGTTCTGTATTCACAGTGTTTCTAGCAGGGGATAGTGCACATAAGCAAATGTAAAATTTACCTTTTGATCAAACCGTTCCCTTCATATATCGATGGCATTGGAACATATTTGTGTTTTCAAAACTAGTGTTACAGCAGAACTGCCCTTTGTAATAGATGACACTTACCGTGGGAAACAACATCAAATGGTATAAAGCCACAGCTGGAGAAGCCCCATGAGAGGTACTGCCCCTAAGTGCTCAGAGGATCAGTAAGCCATTCATGGTCCATCAGACCAGGGGAGGCTCTGCTGAGGGGTAGGTCTTTGAGCACTGTCCTGATGTTCCCACAGGGCATACAGAGTGAGTACATGCCCACACCACTGTTCTTCCAACATGTATTTTGTCCTTGGTGGGGTTAGTAGCCATATAGCAGGGGTATCCCTTCATTGTGATGGTGCAGGGGTTGGAGAGCCTTCCTGGTATTCCACAGACCTGATGGCTTCAACTCTAGAAGCCAAATGAAGCCATCAGTCCTTTTTCATCCACTCAGGAGGCCAAGAGAATGCGAGCGAGCAGGAGCAGAGGCAGCCCTTAGGAACTCGTGCTGGGTCCAGAACACACAGCCAGGGAGCTTTCTTCGTGGGGAGGGTGGCTCAGAACATTGCATGGGAAAGACTCCATTGTTCTGGACTAAACTGTTCATTGGCTTTTGAAGACATCATGAGAAATGGAGTTAGTGTTTATTTATAATCCAAAAGCTTGGGTCATGGGAAGAAAAGCTGTGGTGATTCGTGCTGAGTCTTGATACACCGATTTTGGTGGAAGGTGTATCCACTGGAGAAGTTTAGCTCTTCGAGTGTGTTGGGATCAGGTCTTGTCTCTGGGCTCCCAGGGTACTTGACTGGCTCTTCATTGTCTGGATCATAATCATGCACGTGTAGGCTCTTGTGCACGTAAATCCAGAAGTGCAGACTGGATGTGGTAACACTGCCCAGCCTTGAAGCTCAAACCACCAGTTCAATGAAAATGGGGCTCTTTCAGACAAGTAATAATATAAACTAATTAGCATACTGCTGTAGGGCATAGAATATGCTTCCACATGCACATCCCATTTTTCTGTTCCTTTATCCTGCATTTATTGGGCATTTCCTAAACCTAATGCTGTGCTAGGAGCTAGAGGTTGGCTCTTGGCTGGAAAACTTCCCACCTAAGGGGGGAAAACACCAAATTGTATTGTTATAGTGCAGATTGTTTCACTGTGACAGTATATATCCTTGTTTTGGTGGATTCCCAAGAGGAAGTACTTAATTCCACCTAGGATAAAGAGCTCAGAGGGCTTCCCAGAAGTGCTGACCGTCCAGAGGGGAAGGCAGTATTTACTGAATGTTTCTTCTGCATCAGGCACTGTGGCTTCAGATGCAACACAGGGACTGTGATAGTGACTCCTGACAGCCAGCATTCCATTTCACATACGACAGTCTTCCAAACCAGAGCTTGAGCTACCACCCAGATTTTCTGACTCCGAGTCTAGTGTTCATCTCAGCATTTTCCACTGCCTTTTACCCGGCAGGGGTGCCCCTCAGAGCCAGAACCATGAGCCAGACAGACAGAACCATCTCCTCCACCATTTCCATGGAAACAGCAAAATTGTCCCCTGGCTGGGGCCGACTAGCAACTGCCAGACCAAGGCATGTACTACTAATAACAACACAAATTTTTGAAATGGAGGATGCCAGACGGGTAAATAACAAACACACCGATCTGACCTGCTGCTGCTAGAACTTGAGCACCCTTCCTACAACCATGGTGGAGCAAAGGCTTCTGGGTAGTTAATTTTGCCTAAACACATAACAAGGGTGAAGCGAGTTTTGAGTGAACCCAGTTCAGCTCTTAAAACTGGAGATAGATTGCTTTTGCACGCTGGCACCCCATCACAACATCTGTGTGTAATTAAGCCTCAGTGAAGAGTTTACCTCTTGGTGCGTGAGGCATCTTCCGGTGCTTCTGCGGGGCTTAATAACCTTGGCCCTGTGCTATAAATCTCTGAGTCTCAGACAAGCACTGAATGCAGAGACAGTGTCAGGGAGACTGGAGGAGGTGAGGGGACAGCCACAGGCCGAATGGTCAAGACTGGGCCATTAGTGGCTCTGGCATCAGAGTGTGTGTGGTATGGAGAAGGGACAGTATAAACGGTGAGGTTGGTGATTGAACTAGGGGATAGCTGAGGACCATGCAGGAGGGGAGAAGCCTTCCAAGCACCTGGCTTGGGACTAGAAGAAATAAGAATGTCTGCATGTGTGGAGGCAGGGAGGGGAGTGGGCCTTCTTATGGGTAGGGCCACTCCACCATTTCTTTGTGTGAGGTAAGGAGGTAGAGATTCTCCTGAAACTGTGGATGAATCTGAAGGGGTGTGCAAGCTTTTGCAGAAGTGTCATAGCTTCCTAGACTCTCCAAGATTAACAACTAGCTGTGTGCAGTGGCACATGCCTATAATCCCAGGGCTTGGGAGGCTGAGACAGGAGGATCGCAGGTTTGTGGCCAGTCTCAGCAATTTAGTGAGGTCGTCAGCAACTTAGTGAGATCCTGTTTCAAAATAAAAAATAAAAAGGGCCAGGGATGTAGCTCAGTTGTAGAATGCCCCTGGGCTCAATCCCTAGTTCCATAAATAAATAAATAAATAATAAAAAGAAAAAAGAAAGTAAAAAAAGATTAACAACTACTGATGTGTAATAATTAGCAGTTAACATTTGTTTACACTTATATGCTATGTTAGACACTCTTTATTAAAGTACTTTACACATTTTCTCCTCACAAAGGTGGTGCTCTTCTTAACCCCATAGCATCAATGGGGAAACTGAGAGCCAGAGAGATCAAATCAATTACCCAGGGTTACACAGCTTACCAGTAAGGGGCAGAGGCGGGTTTGAAAGGAGGCAGCCTGGCTTAGAGCCTGCACATCCATCCAACCACTCTGCTATTCTGCCTGCTTAATACTTTGTGGGAAAGATCTGAATTATGGCGAAGCATCTAGGGCATTGACTCAGCCTGGTGTGGACCAGCACCCCCGGGAATCCCTGGTGTTGGTCCAGCAGTTGCTAAGTGTCTGGTTCTGCTCACTCTAGTAGGAAAGTGGGGAGGGGGGTTGCTTCCTCTGTAACCTTCATCACCATTGCACGGTGGGAAGGCTGGCACCCAGAGAGGCTATAAAACTTACCCGTAGTCACACAGCTTGTAGGAGGCAGAGCTGGGCTCAGGCCAGCAATCTGTGCTCTGCTAGTTGGCTGTGGGAAGACCATGGGTTGGCGACGGGGACTGGCCCAGACCTGCCAAAGCTCGGGAACAAAGGAGGAGCACAGGTGAGGCCAGAAGGGTAGGCTGAGGCCACCCATGGTCTTGGGTTAGGGTTAGGGTTAGGACTTCCCATAATCTACCCTCCTCCATGGGTCAGGATTGGCCTCAGGGGGAGGAGGCGGAGCCCACAGGTAGGGTCTTTGCTTTGCAGCTAGGAGATAGACCCTGGACCCAGAAGCCTGAAGGCCAGGGTGTGACCCCTTCCCCGGGGGCAGCTAGTATCCTGACCATGAGCCTCCCAGAGTTTTGTTTCATTTGGGGGAAGGGAGCCTCTTCTCGATTTTCCTCTTTCATTTTTCCATTCCTTGATGGAAGAAGCAGAGGCAGGGCCAGGGGTGAAACATGGGTGACAGGCGGCATGAACTTCTCCTTATGCCCCAGACCCTCCTGTCCACATGGCAGTTCAGGGACAAGTTACTTTTCCCAGTTGAGCAGGATCCGTGTGGCATTTTGCAGTCCTTTTCCTGTTGTATCCACCTGTGGTCCTCCATGAGCCCCTGTGAAGGACCCCTCCTCTCCCCAGGGGTGACATTCCAGACATTTCAGAGCTGAGGAGCTGAATCAGAGGACATGCTCCGTTGTCAGACTGGACTGGTCACACTGAGGGAGCGAAGAGGCAGGAGGGGAAACGCCGGCACCCCACCTGGCCCCTGAGCCTCCATGCTCTTTCCACCTGCCACTGCTGCCACAGCCGTCCAGGTTGCCCTGCGGAGGGCCTCACCTCTTCCTGACTTCAGAGCCCCAGGGCCCTCTTTCCAAACTTAGGTTTCCACAGAGACCGAGAGAAGAACTTGAGCCCAAAATAAGGGCTGCCCTTTCATTTGGAAGCTGTGAACAAAAACAACAGCAAACTTGCACTCACTTTTTAAAAGACATTTTTAGATGAGTTCCCTTATTAAGTATTTGCATGCTGCAAAGGGCAAGTTTTTAATGATAGAAAAGGGTTTTTAGATTTTGCATGTAACAGTAAGACCAAAAGGGTTCATTTTAAATTTTTTTAAAAAAACTTGTTAGTAAATATTTTTTCCACACACATGTATAAAAGACACTTTCTGAGAAACTTTAAGCAAGCCTACATTTTAAGTTCAAAGTAATAGAGAGTTACAGATTTTTCTATTGGCCCAGAATATTGATTGATTGTGGTACTGGGGATTGAACCCAGTGGCATTCTATCTCTGAGCTACACCCTAGGCCTCTTAATGTTTTTATTTTGAAACAGGGTCTTGCTAGGTTGCTCAGAGTCTCACTATCTATGTTGCTGAGGTTGTCCTCGAACCTGCAATCCTCCTGTCTCAGCCTCCCAAGTACTGGAATTACAGGCATTTTCCACTAGACTTGGCAGGCCCAGAATTTTTAAATGGTGAAACCCACAGGGAAGTGGCAAAGAAGGATAACACCTTGATTTCACTTGGAGCTGAGGTTCCAACGAGTGTTTCACTTGTGTCGCCCCTTCTCGAGATGGAGCAGAAATACTGCTCCTTGCCAAGGAGGGAGACTGAGGCAGAGAGGAATTAAGTGAATGATTTATAATACAACACTTACCAGCAGAATCATCTGTTTTCTTGGACTTGAGGGCTACTACCTTTTGTTGTTTTTTGAACTGGGATTGAACCCAGGGGCATTCTACCTCTGAGCTACACCCCCAATCCCCTTTCTTCTTTTTTCGTTTTGATACAGGGTCTTGCTAAGTTGCTGAGAGTCTCGCTGAATTGCTGAGGCTGGCCTCCAACCTGCAACCCTCCTGTCTCAGCCTCCCAAGTACTAGAATTACAGGTGTGTGCCACTACTCTTGGCTAGGGGGCCGCTAGATGAGTGGTAGATGAGTTTGGGTGGTCAGGGTGAGGGGAGATCTTAATCTCCAAAACATTTGAATTAGCTGCCCTTGTTTTTGTGTTTGTAAGAGGAAATAAACCCATCAAATTTGGGGGTAACATAAATACCCTGGTAACTATGGGGTAACACAGCTCCCTGGTATGGTGGGGCTGCTGGGGGTCACCCACTCAGGTGGCATCATGGTGGCCCCTGGTGTATGGTGGCCACTTGCCTACTCCTGGAGAAATTTGTTCTCTTTTTGGCTTGTAGGTGTTCTCAGAACCTGAGAGAGTTGGAGGGGGTATCAGTTCATATTGCATTTGTTTGTTGGATATAGTGGCGCATGCCTGTAATCCCAGTACTTGGGAGACTGAAGCAGGAGGATTGAGGTTCAAGGCTAGCCTCAGCAACTTAGTGAGGCCCTGTTTCAAAATAAAAAAATAAAATAAAACAGGGCTGGGAGTGTAGCTTGGAGGTAGAATGCCCCTGGTTCAATATCAGTATGAAAAAATATATATATGTGGAATATATATATATATATATATATATATATATATAGAGAGAGAGAGAGAGAGAGAGAGAGAACATTTATTTGCAGATAACCGAAAGCCTCAAAGTGTCTTAAAACCAAAAGATTTATTTTCCTTGCATAGTGAGAAGGCTTGCAGCAGTTGCCTACTGGTTTCAGTTTAGTATTTTGACAATATCAGGGCTAGCATCTCTGGTTTTCTTGGATTTTTCCTCATGGTTGCAAGATGTCTGCTGCAGCTCCAGGAATCATATTCCCCCGCAAGACAGGATGAGAATGGGGGAGTAGTACCATATGAACATCCTTTTTTTTTTCTTCCCTCAAAAATAAAGACCTTGTGAAGAAAATGAAGACCTTTCTAGAACCCCCTAGCAAGCTCCCGCTCGTGCGTGACATACCTGAATGGCATCATGTGACCACACACGCTAAAAGGCCGGCAGGAAAGTGTTTGGTTTCTTCATCTGTGTGGAAAAGGAGGATTGGGAATAGATGTTGGGTTCAGATCTGACATTGTCTGCCACAGGGAGCTTGTGGGAAACGGGCACAAGAAACACAATATATCGTATGGTAAAAACTCATTCTCTCAGTGCACGCAATACATCTGTTCCCAGGTGAAAAACTGAGGCAGGGGGTTGGATTCATGCGGGACCCGAAATGGGCCTGGTGGGGGGATGGAGAGGGGAAACAGCTTTTAACACCAATGTGCAGGTACAAGGCCTCTCACACATTTCTCTCCCAAGTCCCAATTTTAGTTTTGGCTCTTAACTGTGGGAGGCATAGAAGAAGGTGGGGAGCTGTTCTCTGGCCCCCAAACAGGAGTGGTCTGTCTCTAAGGTGGAGTGGGGCAGCTGGCGTTTCTCCTAGCCCAGCCTCCCCTATTCCCCGGCCCTCTTCTCTCCTGTCTGGGAAGCAGCATTCACCATTGCCTGGCTTTCTCTTCCTCTCTGTGTCTTCACCCGACTCCTAGCCTTCTTGATGTTGTCACCTGCCCTCTCCTGTTCCAGGTCCCCCGAATCTACTGGGAGCTGTCCACCAAGCGGGTCCTCCTGATGGAGTTCGTGGAGGGCGGGCAGGTCAACGACCGGCACTACATGGAGAGGAACGAGATCGACGTCAACGAGGTGAGGAGGTCTGGGCCCTGGGCTGTGTGCCGAGGGCCCCACCTGGTCAGAGCTGCCTAGCAAGGGCGGGGGCCTCAGGGCCTGGCCCGCTGCCTTTACATGAGCTCTGTTGTCTGAGAAATTAGAACTTGAGCAAGGAATGGATCCTTTCCAGGTCATCTAGTCTGACTCTGCGCACCATGGGCTTGGGACAAGCTGACCCCGCCAGTGCCTGCCTTTCTTCTTGTACCATCTGAGCCCCACCATTATTCTCTGGTGCAAAACCAGTGGGACTTAGTTCTCTGGCTCTGTGGGGCCCGATCATCACCTCCTCTCTTCTTGTTCTGCCACTCACCATCCCCAACACACACACACACGGCCCAGGACTCAAGGTATCAGGGAAAAGCGGGCCAGCAGCCACTGACTCTGTCCACTTCCCAGAGCAGAGGAGAAGGGCGGGGCTTGTGCCTTACCCCTCCTCGTCCCTCAGTCCCAGGGAAGCCTGGCCAGCAGGTCTGTACCTCGTTTTTTACTTTCACCTCAGAGCCCCCAGGAAGGGATAGAGTTGTACTTTTTCAAGAGCAGTCATCATTTTTATAGTTCCTGCATGTGCTAGTGCAGGGGTTCAGAGGGGAGCCAGACCCAATCCCCAGAGCCTAGCATCAGAGCCAGACACCTATCAAGTCGTCTATCTCAGTCTCAGCAGCAAGAGGGGTATGAGCGAGACCCTGGGGGCTGCAGGGAAGAAGCACTCACCTGGGCCACAGGGTGCGTCCCAGTAGATCGCTGCTGCTGGGAACATGCCTGGAAAAGGTTCGGCTGTGGCTGGCCCAGGCCTTCTGGGAAAGCTGTTGTCCCCGAGCTGGGGACACAGTGCTCCAAGAACCCATCTGGAGACTTGAGGTGTGTGTGTGGGTGGCAGCCTGGACACAGGGCCCGCCTTCCCTGACATGCTGATTGGGCTTTCCTGGAAAAGGATCATTCAACCCTTGACTTTACAGAAGGGGAGAAAAGCTCAGAGAGAAACAGAGTGAGGAAACGGAGCGGGAGGGCGCAGAAACATCTTCCCTGAGATCACTCTGGGAGCAGCACACCTGGGGCTTCTGACTCTGCCCTCACTGTTGGCAGAATGCTAATTATTATACATTAGTAGTTGTTAACCTTTTTTGGGGGGAGGGGTAGAACTAGGGATTGAACCCAGGGACATTCTACCACTGAGCTATATCCCCAAAGTTTTTTACTTTCTGTTTTGATACTGGGTGGGTCCAGGGAGGGGGTCTGGGCAGATGGGGAAGGGATGGCATGGGAGGTCACCTCCAGCTTTTCCTGAACAGCCTTAAAAGGGAGCAGGGCCTCTGCCTGCTAAGCAGGAAGGGTAGAGGTCTCTGTCTGACAGTTCCTGACATTTCCTTCTGCCAGCTGTGGCGGGATTTGCATTCCAGCAGCACCCGCAAACCCATTCATCTCTTTGGATCCAGCGAACCGGGGCCATAAGTGTGTTTAATCAGAGGGATTTTGATTTTCCAAGACCAAGTTGAACATGAAAAGATGTGCTCTGGTGCTATCGCCTGCTTGCCTGGGAGGTTGCGGGCTGCAGGTGGGGCTGGAAGCCGGGCAGGTGCCCTCTGACGCTTGGCTTCTCTGCTTCTGCCTCCACCTCTCCTACAATACCTTTCGGATCAAGCCATGTCTGGGCAGGGAGACCCTTGATAGATATCCTTGAATTAGCAAAGGGGTAAATAGGTGGACCTTAGCCCCTGTGTTGGCCTCTACCAGGCAGCGCTGGGGCAGAGTGTTAGTTGCTTTCTGTGGACATGAAGAATGGGGTGTGCTGGTATCAGAGTTATTTGGGAAAAAAAATAATGATTATTATAAACAACTGATATGTGCCAGGCATGAGACCCATCTGATCTCTCTACTCCTCACAGCTAATTTGTAAAGTATATATCATGAACCCCATTTATAAATGAGAAAGCTGAGTCTCAGAGAGGTCGAACAACTTGCCCAATATCACACAGCTAGCCGGGGCAGAACCAGGATTGGAACCCAGGTCTGCATGACTCCAAAGTCTTGCTCCCCTATCTTCTCCATCTCCCGCTCAGAGATCTCTGTTGGGCTGCAGTGGAGCCTGGAGCCTCCTGGTTGATGGCCACATCAGTAACTACGCAAAAGAGCTGGAGTACTAACCGAGCAGCTTTGCCCAGTACCCAAACCTCCACCCAGGAGCCCTTCCGTCTCTAGCTTACAGCAGAGGTCCTTTCATCCATTTCATACATTTTTCCAATTTATAGTGCCAAACGCTAAGAGATGTTGTAAGGACCATGTGAGTTAATACACAAACAGTGCCTAGCCCAGGACGTGCCTGTGGTATGTGTGCCCAAGTGGTAGCTAGATTTGTCGTTTACATTACTGTTGCTGTTGGGCCCTCGTTTCTTCCTTTACCTCTTTTAACACGAATACTTAATGACTGCTTGTCTTCATCCACCAGGTCTTTCCATGTTATAAACTGCATGGGAGAGGGTGGGTGGTCTCCACATTGCAGGTGAAGAATCAGAGACTCAGAGAGGGAAGGTAACTTACCTAAGGTCACGAATCTCAGTTGCACATCTGGGGAGTTTTCACGTGGATATACCATGTGATCACCATGCAGATGAGGATGGCATAGAAATCACTTCTAGCCCCCTGGCGAGCTCCCTCATGCCCCCTCCCGCCAACACCCTCACCCCTCCAGAGCTCCCTCTGCTCTGACTTGTGTCACCACGCGGTGCCTTCGCCCATTCCTGAACTTCATGCAAAGGGAATCATATGGTTTTGGGGCCTGGCCTCTTTGTCGGGAAGCTCTCCTGCTCCATTGATCTATGGGTCTATCCTTGCAACACCGCATTGTCTTAATTTCTTGATCCCCTGCCCCTGGCTTCTGGGGCTTGTGTGACTTGGGGAGCTCTTTGGTATGCTGAGATGATGTGATAGATCCTCACTTGCGCCGAGGCCTGAGGTGGGGAGCGGGCTGTGTGCCGCACCGTGGTGTCACTGACCATGGTTTATGGTGGAGCAGACTGGGGACGGGCTCTGCTCTGCAGAGTTTAATCCCTTTTCCTCTTACCAACCAGCATGAAAGCCACAGACCTTGGAGACCAGTGGCGTGTGCGCTGAGGATGAAAAACTGCGTTCCTGAACCTGTCAAACGGGCGTCTGAGGTTCTTTTTTTTTGTTTTCTGTACTGGGGATTGAACCCAGGGACACTCTAACTCCGGGCTACAACCCCTAGCCCTTTTTATTTTTTGTTTTATTTTGAAACAGGGTCTCACTGAATTGCGGAGGCTCACCCAGAACCCCGCAATCCTGTCTCAGTCTTCCAAGTACTAGGATTACAGGCATGCGCCACCACACCTGGTTACATCTGAAGTTCTGGTAGCTTCTAAGGCCCTTGAGACTCAGCAGGCCAGGCCGAGAGTGGCCTGCCTCCTGACAACGCCTAGCTGTGAACAGCCTTGGGAAGTGAAGTACAAGGGATAGGGAGGAATGGCAAGGGTTACAGATCCTACTCCAGATCCTGGGAGTGGGGTGGTTAGTGGCATCTTGGCTGCCACAGCTGGTGCGTCTGCTGGCAGGTGGCTCTATAGGGAGCCCCTCTGGATGGTGCCAGAGCCCACAGACACTCGTTGCATTAGCCCCACTCCCCTTTGCAGAGGCTGACTCACCCTAGCTCATGAGGCCTGGGGGACCCGTCTAAATAGCCAGCTCCTGACAGACTCAGATAGGGGAGCTCCTCGTTAGGAGGTAAGCAATGTAAGTTCAAGCTCAGCCTTGCCAGTGTCTGGCTGTGTGACCTTAGGCAGATTGCATCCCCTCTCTGGTCCTCAGGGTTTCATTTGTTTTTAGAGATGGGGTCTCACTAAGTTGCCCAGGCTGGCCTTGATCCTCCCACCTCAGAGCCTCCTTGGTTGCTGGGATTACAGTCGTCCTCAGTTTCCTCATTGAAGGTGCTGGACTCACTGGACTCTAACTTTCTACTTGAATGTCTTACAGAATGGTGATTCTTCAGCATTGTGGGAGCTAAGACTAATTCATGAACCATCTATTTCAGAATCATTAGGGGAGTTCATTTGACAATGCAGGTTCCTGGGCACCACCCCAAACTTGCCAATCAGAATCTGGGGTGGGAAGGATCACAGAGCACTGAAGGAATCTGCATGTTATAGACTGTCACGGAAGCTCAGGTCCTCACCCCACCTCAACACGAAGCCGGGGGCTCAGGCCATCATGGGTGCACCTCCGGCCCCAGGCAGCCCTGCCCAGTGTGCCCACCTGCCGGGGCGCCTGGACCCTGGGAGCCAGCAGCCCGCAGCCAGCCCCCACGAGGGCCCTCATTTGTTTGTGTCTCTGCCCAGAAGCAGATGTTACTGAGGGCCCGACCTGGTGATCATATTTGCCAGTCACTTTAAGAGCTGGCGACAGCAACTGTCATTGATCTCATTAAAAGTAAAGGTCGTGTGGAGTCCGCTTTCCCAGGCTGGATGGAGCCTCCTCAAGCCACCGAAGGACTATTGATTGCGGGACCTTTATCGAAGGTTAATTGGATTTCAGTGAGTGTGTGTGTAAGACTGGGTCTGGCTAAGGCCCAATTTAATTGGCATGAAATTAGCCCAGGGAGAGGTGACAGAGTTGGAACATCGGGGCAGCAGGGACAGATGACTGGGGCCTGATGGGCAGACTCTGTCTGTCTGTAAAGAGGGGGTAGGTCTGGGGAGGGGGATTGGAAGAGATGCCACGGCTTCCCAGAGGCATGGGAGCCAGCTGGGAAGAGGGCCAGGGTCTCCTCTGCTGCCATCACGTGGTCTGCTTCAGTCCCCTGTCTTGGGATGGCTCCTGTGTGGGGTGCCCTGCAGCGCCTGTCTGTTCACCTCTCTAGAAAGTAAATCTCTCCTATCAGGGTTGAGAGGGACCTGGGAGGGGGGTTAGCTGAGATTTTTAAAGTCTTTTAGCTGATCCTTTTTTTCAGGACCCTCAAATCTCATTTTCAGAGGCGCCAAGGGGCACCTGAGCCTCCCTGGGGCTCAGAGATTATGGACATAAGGTTCCCCATGGCCAGGATAGGGTGCCATGATTTCTAGCCTGCTAAGTCATTTCTCAGTGGCAGTCTGCTCCCGCGGCAAACACAGTTTTGCTCATCTCGTCTCGTCGGCTGTTGTTGGTCCCTTCTATTTTGTTGTTTTCATGGTAGCGGTGGGGTCTTTGCCTTCTGTTTTCCTTTAGAGTCATTTTAGTGGGGTTTGTGAGGGAGTCAACATCATGGATTCAATCTGCTATGTTTAGCCAGAACCTCTTACTGCTTCTTTTTTCCCCCCAGTAGTTTAAAAATCTATTCCATATCGTTGTAGGAACCACAAAAAAGTTTTATAAATTATAGTTCACCAGGGTATTATTCAAAGAGGCATGCCTTCCTCTATAGAATCTTTTTTTTTTTTTGCAGTACTGGGGATGGAACCCCCGGGCATTCTACCTCCAAGCTACACCCCCAGCCCTATTTTTTGTTCTTTATTTTGAAATAGGGTCTCACTAAGTTGCAGAGGGCCTCACTAAGTAGCTGAGGCTGGCCGCAAACCCGGATCCTCCAGTTTCAGCCTCCTGAGTACTGGGATTACAAGCATGCGCCACCACCCCCGGCTCGTTTTTTTGTTTTTTTTTTTTGTTTTGTTTTTGTACTAGAGGTTGAACCCAGAGGCATTCTACCTCTGAGCTATACCCCCAGCCTTATTTATTTTTTATTTTGAAACAGGGTCTCTCTAAGTTTTTGAGGGACCTTACTAAGTTGCTGAGGCTGG
Organism: Glis glis; assembly: GCA_004027185.1. Taxonomy (NCBI): domain Eukaryota; kingdom Metazoa; phylum Chordata; class Mammalia; order Rodentia; family Gliridae; genus Glis; species Glis glis. Next base: position 7,240 of record PVJS01026293.1, on the reverse strand, counting down.
GCTTGAACATGTGATGCTCGTGTCTCAGCCTCCCAAGTACTAGGATTACAAGTGTGTACCACCATGCCTGGCTCCTCTATAGAATCTTTGAAAATCTTCTTCTTCTCTTCCTGTATACTTACCCCTGTTGTATGTAAGTACATAGAATTGGAAGTTGAGCAGTAGTCATTGCTTAAGCATATAACCCGCCACCCCCCAAGTCATGCCAAAGTTTCTGCCTTTCCCCTTGACTCCCTTTGTTTCTACCACCGCCACCTTGGGACTGAATGGGATGTTTACATTTTGCTCAGCATCATTCCCACCTGTCAGGCCTTTCTGGCTCTCTGGTACCTGCAGATGCATGAAGACCCTGGTTACTGAAATCACTAGAGAGAAACCATCTTCCATCGTATGCCCTTCACCACTTCTTAGAAGCTCATGGAGGGCTCCAGGTGCCCAAGATGGGTTCCTGGAGATGTATTTCCTTGCAGCAGAGATATTGCTTCGGAGTCTGGAGCGGCGGGTTACTAACAGAGGGTAACTGTTACCTTGCAGAGGGTAACGGTATCACTTTGGAGTGGGCCTTCATGGATCCTGGTGCTGGCTCCGCTACTTGCCTCAGGGAAGCTACTCTCCTTCGAAGCCCTGGTTTCCTTGTGAGTGGGATACAAGAGCTTGATCCACAGCATTGTCTGATGGTTGAGCCATAGGCACTTGGCGGTGCTGAGCCCAGCACACGTGCTCCAAGCGTGAGGAATTACACTGGATTCCAACCCTCGGCCCGTCTCGTGGTGATACTAGTACAGTATTTGCCAAAGGCCAAGGCAAACAGGTAGGGAAGAAACCCTTTCTCCATGTTTCATATTAACCTAGGTAAAGAGGAAGGATAAGAAAATATTTCTTTGGAGTGAGTTGTTGCCTGAGGCAGGAGATGCCAGGTGTCAACAGCATTTCCTCCCTTTCTCTGTCTTCCAATAACCTCGGCCTCCAGGACTCACTCCCACCTCCTCTGGCATCTGGGGTGACTTGCAGAGTGGCTCTGGCCTCATGGATGCCCCGTTCCCTGGCCCTTGGGTGATGACTTTGTTGAGGCTTAACCTCCAGAAACTTTCATAGGTGTCCAGAAGCACCGCAGTTGGAGCCACATCCTCTGTTTGCTGTGATAGCCCAGCACCCCTGCTTTCCTCCTCACTGTCTTTGAGCAGTCTCCCAGCACCCTGGTGTTGGGGGACCTTGGCAGTGGTCTGGTCTGCGTCCAGGAACCCAGGCCGAGCTGGGGGAAGGGCAAAGAGGGTTTGAATGATTAACCCCCTTACACTTGGCATCGGGCTACTTGTGCGATTATTAATATCCTGCAGCACCAACCTCCTGTTTCCTTCAGAGATCTTGGCCTTGCTTCCGAGACGCCCCCCCAGGAACATAAATAGACTTTCTCTTGGGGGTGGGAATAAATTAATTCATGCAATTATAGAATAATTAAAGTGCTTTCAGCCAATTCAAGTTTTGAGAAAAATCCAAAAATAACTCCTTGGTTTAAATATTATTTACTAAATTAATTCTTTACTCAGCCTTTTTATAGAGTCCTGGTTTTTTCCCCCTTCCCTACTGTTAGAGAATAAAAGCATCGTGTAATTACTGAAATCAGTTTTGAGTGGCACATTCTTTTTACATGGAACAATTAAAAGACTTCTCGGTGACTCTTTCTAAATGGTGCTGTACTGTGGTTTAGTTAACAGCGTGGTTTTGGTTGGCCACCTGTCCAGGATTTCCTACAGAGACTCTCTTCTCCAAACAGAACACCTTACGGGGTGCTGGGGGGACCTTTGGGTACAGCCCCTGACTCCAGGAAGAGCTTCCCTGGGAGTGGAGAGGCAGGATGGCCTGACCATTGAGCCCTTTCTGGGTCAGGTCACCTGGGTTTGGATCCTGGTGTCACTAACTGCTGAGCACGAGACCAAGCTTATTCCCCTTTTTGTGTCCTACTTCCTGTTTCCTGCAAAACTTGGCCATGGGTGCTGAATCAGCCCATGTTAAGTGCCTGGAACAGGGCTAGAAAGGTGTTACTCCCAGTCTTTATGCGGACACCACTGTTAATGGGGCCAGGGCAGCATTAGGGGCATAAGTGTCTGTTCTTAAGCAGAAGACATGGCTAAAGTAATATGGAAGGAGTGGGAGAGGAGGCTGCCTGCCCAGTAATGGCCTATGTTTCTCCTGGGACCCTCAGTGCTTCTGTGATAGGAGGGGACTGACCCCCCTTCTCCGGACTGATTGATCCCCAGAAAGACTATTTAGTACAACTCTAAAAGATGTTAGGAAAAATCATCTAAAATTTAGGAATAAGACCAAGAGATTGTGACATGGCCTTTCAAAGTCATCCTTGGCCATTATTCAGCCAGCCCCCTGAGGATTTTCTAGTATCTAGGGAAATGGACTTTTGTTTGACTTTGTTATTGACAATTAATTAAGGGGTCAGAGTGAAGTCATATATCAACTTGTGGATCTTATCCAGGAGAGATGCTAGTAATTTCTGTCCAGTAGAAAAGATGACTCCAAAGGTTGGGTTTTTTTTTTTAATGCTCCATAGAACAATAATCAGTTGTATTCCATCCAGGAATCTTAATCTCTTATTCCTGCTTAAATGCCCATCAGTACCTGCTTCCTCAAAATTCTTTTTGAACCAGCTCTATCATCTGACCTGGCCTCTTTTTTTTTCTTTTTTTTGTGGTGCTGGAGATTGAACCCAGGAGCATTCTACCTCTGAGCTACACCCCCACTCCTATTTTATCTTTTTATTTTGAAACAGGGTCTCAATAAGTTGTGGGCCTCACAAAGTTGCTGAGGCTGATGGTGAATATGCGATCCTCCTGTCTCAGCCTCCCAAGTACTGGGATTACAGGCCTGTGCCACCATGCCAGGCTATCTTACCTTCCCTCTTAAAAAAAAAAAAAAAAATATATATATATATATATATATATATATATATTTTTTTTTTTTTTTTTTTTTTTTTTTTTTTTTGGTACTGGGGTTTGAACCCAGGGGCACTCTACCTCTGAGTTAGACCCCCAGCTCTTTTTATTTTTTCTTCTCAAACAGGGTCTCACTAAGTTGCAGAGGCTCTTGCTAAATTGCTGAGGCTGGCATTGAACCATGATCCTCCTGTCTCAGCCTTCCAAAACTGGAATTATAGGCATGTGCCACCATGCCCAGCTGAGTTTAAACATCTTTGACAAGCATTTATTCTATATTTGTATGAGCTGTGTTTTTAACTTGTTGACAATTACACTTCGACGGTGATGATTGGTATGTACTTTTTCCAAGTTTAAAATAATAAGCTACAACACTAAAAACAAAAACAAACCAACAGCACTGTGTGTCTTGCATCCGTTAAAGGGCTTTCTCATAGGTGATCATATTTGACCTTGAATCTCAAGGCTGCTCTGGAAGGAAGCAGAGCAGATGATGTAAGTCCCACTTAACTGCTGAGGGAACTTAGACCCAGACTGAGAAGGGAGACTTATCCCCCAGGCCACCCATGCCCGAAGTGGCAGAAGCAAGATGGCTCCGGCATCAGTTGTCATGGGCTGGTCCCCGCTCCTGTCTCTGCCTCCCACACCTGTCTATCCTGGGGACCTCTGCTTGAAACGGACATCAGGAGCAGCCCCCTAGATGGGAAGACACCCAAGCAGGGGCAGCTGGATGGGTGATGAAGTGGGGGCGCTCTGCTCCTGTGCATGTGGGCAGCAGTTGGCAGCAGTCCCTCACCCGCCGGCAGCAGCAGCTCAGTCCTCATGGACGGGGCCCCCACCCCGAGTCCCCAGGTCCCTAGGGGCCATCTTTCAATGTAGTAATAAGGGGCCTGGAGCGATTAGCAATATTTTAGAAAGCTTAAGGGAGATCATACATCTCCCGGTGACAGGTTTGCCCAGACTAAATGAAATGTCATTTCTCTGCTTTTTGGCTGAAATTCCGTCAGCTCAGTCTGGCTGCGCTGCTTATCTTGGGCTGATCAGGAGCCCTGATTGGACCTTATATGCGTCCTTGACAAATAAAAATGAATGATTACTTAATAAATGCAATTGGTTTGGCAGATGCAGCCTTTGGAAGCCTGGCTCCAGGGAACTCCAGGGAGCCTCACAAAAGGGGTTCTGGTGGCACAGAGGGGGGACTTGCTGGCTCGCTTAGGACCAGCTCTAAGCTGGCTGAGGCCCCTCTCCCAGGAAACAGAAAGTGAATGGTGGCCTGGGGACCCCTGGCATCTCAGCCTGTCTGAGAACTTGACCTGGAGCAGAGTCCTGCTCCTAATGTGAGTAGACACCGAGTACGCTGGAGTGTCTTTTTCACCCAAGGAAAATGTCAGTATGGCATTCATCTCTTAAAAGGTGTGATGGAACCGGGTCTGCCCATCTTTAAGGAGTGTTGAGGAATCGCTAATGGCAAGCACAGGGTACCTCAGAGAGGTCACTGGGTCACAAACACCATGGTACTCTCTACCTCTGTAGCCACCTTGGAGAGCAGCACTATTATTATTTCTATTTTATTGAAGCTGAGAGTATAAGCAATGTGTTTACGGTCACAAAACTCAATTGTAAAGTGCAGAATTGGTGGGAGCCATAGAGAAGAGCAGTTACTAGTAAACTGTGGGGTTTGAATCCTGGCTCTGCCTCTTTCCAGACACAGCTAAGTTAACCTCCATGAGTTTCAGTTCCTCACCTGCAAAGCGGGGGTCATAATTGTACCTACCCTTTACGGCTCTTAATAAGGATGCCGGCTATTGTTTTTGAAGTAGGGTTATTCTTGATCATTTAATTTGGTGGCAATTATAATGGATTGGGTTTCAGAGGAGACTAATGGGGTGGAGATACGCATGAAAGGTGGGTACTACAGCATCTCAGAAAGCTAGGGAGGACTGAGGGTCTCATTCTCATTGAATGCACAGCCTTATAGTCACGCATTTGGCACTGCTACAAGCAAGTGCATGCATAATAGAGCCAGTCTATGGTATATAAATTACACCTCGATAAAGCTGTTTAACCAAACAAAGCCTGTCCCTGCTGTCTTGGGAGTTTGTGATAGTGGGCTACATGGTCATTAATCAAATAATCACACAAATATTTGCTAGCACCATGAAAGAAAAGCCCAGCATACTATCAAGAGTGTATGGCGAGTGAGCCTCTGCCAGCCTGGGAGGTTAGGGAAGGCTTACTTAGGGTGGTGGTGGTGATGCTGACCTAGGATGGGAAGGAAGAGAGCGCCTGAACCTAGTGACGGCAGGAATGCTTCTGGCAATAAGAATAGCATATGCAAAGGCCCTGTGGTGGGAAATCACAGGGATGAGTGAAGAAGAGGAAGCGTGCATACGGTTTCAGTGTGGTGCAAGGTAAGACCTTGCACCACAGGGGAGGGAGGTGGGGTGTGGTGGCTCAGGAAGATCCTAATCCTGTGTTCCCCACCCATGAGCCCCAGCTCCTCTTCTCCTGCTGGGACATGTCTGTTAATGACCATGGGGTCCAGCCAAGGTTGAAAGGAACATCAAGGGCAGCAAAGCATCCTGGGGTGTCAGCTTTCTGGTTGGGCATGTCTCTGTCCCCTGCAAACCCATCGGCAGGACATCTCTAGGCCCGGGCCTGACTCTATTCAGCAACTGTTCCATAGCTGCGAAGAGGCTTTTAGCTTTAATAAAAAAGGGAGTAGAGATAAGCAGGCTGCCTCGGCAGGGAAAGCGGCATTGACAGGATGATTTAAATGGCCTCTCCAGTGTCATTTCTTCTGTGCAGACATCATAAATCAGATTAGCATTGGGCGCTGGTGCAGGGGGCAGGGAGCAGGGAGAGGGGCCTGGACGCTGGGTCTGCTTGGGAGTGGCCTGGCTCTAGCAGGGCAGCCCCAGAGGAAGCTGCAGGACTACTGTTCCTGGCCCCTAGCCCTGTTCTTTGGAGAAGAGATGGGTGGGATGGCTCCTTCCTCCCTCATCCTTCTCCCACATCTTTTCAGCCATTCTCAGCTTTGAGGAAAGAATCAGGATGGGTTGATAAGAGAGTGGAGGGGTGCGTGTGGGAGGTGGGGTGTTACAGCCATCAGAACAAGTAGAAGCAGCCCTTTTCCTACCTTACCACATGTTGAAATCACCTTGGGGATGTTAAGAAAATACTGGTGCCTGGTACCGTCCACGGTGTTTCTGAGTTCCAGGTGATTCTAATGGGCAGCTGAAGTAAGGACTGGATTAGAGCCTCACTTCTATCTTGAATGTAAGAGTCTATCTAGAATGTAGAACTAGAACTCACATTCTAACTAGAATGTAAGAACTCAAACCATCACTCCAGCCACCACTGCTCAGGCCCGCCCAGTCCCGTGGTTTCCTCTCGGAAGTGACCGGATTGAGGGACCAGAGAAGAAGTCCCTGAGACAGGTGTGAATGGAGCAGACCTCCCACCGCCTCCCTTCTCTTTCAGATCTCCCGCCACCTGGGCAAGATGTACAGCGAGATGATCTTTGTCAATGGCTTCGTGCACTGCGACCCCCACCCCGGCAACGTGCTGGTGCGGAAGCATCCTGGCACAGGCAAGGCAGAGATCATCCTGCTGGACCACGGACTCTACCAGGTGGGAGAAGCCTTTCCCACCCAGCCCCAGGGGCTGGTCCTGCACAGGGTCATAGCCTGCTGAAGTCCCCCATTAGCCACAGAACTGGGAGGCAGCTAGTCAAGGGAGCTGGAGAGCCCCCCGCCCCATGCCACTGTCATTCTGTGCACATCACGGTCATCAGCTCTGTGAGCTTCAGCTTCCCTTCAGTAACCTGAGGTTGGCCATGCACCTTCACAGGCTGTCCTGAGGAGTAGATGGGAAGGTGCTTGTGGCTGTGCCTTCCCGAGGAACCACTGGCCAGTGCAGGCCTGGGAAGTAAACCACCCGGTACAGAAGCTGGGCTTCCAGGAGGGGCAACTGCGTGTTTAGCTCTGGGGGAGGGTGTAGTATGTGTCAGAAAAGAGGGCACGGACTGACAAGGGCTGATGGTCCTAGACTCTGTCCTCCGGAGCTCAGAAGAGCCCTGCTCTCTTTCAGAATTAAGGGAACCTCCTGGGGCATGATGGCGCATGCCCGTAATCCTGGTACTTGGGGGGGCTGAGACAGGAGGATCACAGGTTTGAGGCCAGCATGTGGTAATTTAGTGAGAACCTATTTCAAAATAAAAAGAAATAAAGTAGGGTTGAGGGTGTAGCTTAGAGGTAGAATGCCCCTGGGCTCAATCTCCAGTACACACGCAC
>PVJS01026292.1:0-27126 GCA_004027185.1 Glis glis | reverse complement strand
CTAGGTCTTTGATCCATCTGGAGTTGACTCTAGTGCAGGGTGAGAAAGTGGGGTTTATTTCTATTTTTCTGCATATGGTTAGCCAGTTTTGCCAGCACCATTTGTTGAAGAGGCTATCCTTTTTCCATTGGGTGTTTTTAGCCCCTTTGTCAAAAATCAATTGGCTGTAGGTGTGTGGGTTTGTTTCGGAGTCTTCTATCTCTGGGACACCCTGAAGGCAGTATTAAGAGGAAAATTCATAGCAATGAGTGCCCACATAAGAAAAACAGAAAATCAAATAGTTTATATAAGGAATAGTTCTTACCAATGATTTGGGTGAAACCATTTGAAATTATTTTTTTTAGTGCAAGATTTTCATGATACTGGGTCCATTTTTAATGTTTCAAGGTCACTTGTTTATTAAAGGTTTTGTTTCTTCGTTAGTCAGTTTTCTAGAAAACTGATATTTAACTTTTTAACAGCAGTGTGCTGATCAAATAGAGTAAATCTATTGTTCTCATCAGCACATTGGCTCTGCTTATGTTCTCAGGTTTTTACTTGATGTAAGTATAATGTATAATGATTTTGATGAAAAGCGAAAATTGAAATAAGACTTCTATCTATAGTTTATAGTAAATTTTACAATATCTTGCCTTATTCATTTATCCATTTCTTAGCACTTTATTGAATACCTAGATGGTAAAATTTAGCATCAAATATACAAAAATATGAAACAACTTGCTATAAATTCTGGGCTTTTACTTTCAACAGCACAAATAAAGTCAGAAAGTACCAGGATTGTAGCTGAAATTCTTTAAGTAACTGGCTTATTAAAAATGAAGAATAATTCCCTTATTAATATACTTTTCATATATTCATGCTAATTATTTTAAATTCTAAGTTTATAAAATGTCATTAAAGCATACTTTTCCAAAAGTTCTTTGGTTGCCACTATAGCTGGAATGGTCTTACTACTACTATCATGTCATGCATTGAGTCAAATAGTGACATTAGAAAACACATTTCTGAATAGACTGTGAATGAATAAAAAAATCTTTCATAAATTATTTAAATAATAGAGTAATAAAAATATATTCAGAATCAGTATTTTAAGATATAATATTTGGATTATGGAAAAACTGAGTAATTAATGTCAAGATAACATTTACCAGTGAATTACTGATAGATTTAAAGTATCTCTTCTGTTGGTATTTATAATTTACAAAGTAGATCTATGTGAGCTAAACCCACCTTCAATGAGAAAACATATTTATCATTAGTATCCAAGTTTCCTTAATCAAAATGTAATTTATCTAAGATCATAAGGAAAATTAATATTAAAGGTAGATTCAGATAAATTCTGAAATCATCAGGATTTTGACCTGGAAATCTTCTATTAAAATAAATAATTTTTGGCATTTTACACTAATTTTTTTCTTACATTTAAATATTAGATATAGCTGGGTATGTGCCTGTAATCTCAGGACCTGGGATACTGAGACAGGAGTATTGCTGACTCAAGGCCAGCCTGGACAACTTAGTGAGATCTTGTTTCAAAATAATAAAAGAGAAAGGGCTGGAAGTGTGGCTTAGAGGTAGAATGCCCCTGGGTTCAATCCCCAGTACATGAATGAATAAATAAATAAATAAATAAATATGTATGTATGTATTAGGTATAAATTCTTATATTTACATATGTAGGTTAAAATAAGCTAAAATCCTTGGTTATTGTTTAAAAAATCTTAATTTTATGTAAATATGGTGTCTTTATATATAGTTCTTAAAATTGTGTTGCTTCTATGTCCTTTCTATTACCCACTATTTCCAGAGTCTCTTCATATAATTAATATACTGCTGTTTTTGCATAAAATTTTACTAAGATACACGACCATAGCTCCAGAAGCACGGCAGGGACTATAAGTGAAATGAGACCTTCCCTCCTCCTCTTCTGGACTTTGCATGTCTTGTCAGAAGAAAGACAGGTAAAGGAAGGTAGAATGGTGCTATTTTGTGTAATATATTCACTAATTTTAGTTTGCAGGAATATCACTACGTTGCTCTGGCCCTGTCTCTTTGGGGAGTTTTTAAATACTCATCCAGATGGCACCAAATGTTTACACAGAAGCAAAAGGATAAGTTAGTCAACAGCACAAGTGCCTTAGACATGCTTACTAATGCTATTTAAATGCCAGCTCCTTGGGGCCCAGCTAAATCCAACTTAAGTGAAAATTAGGCACAAAGAGGGGGCATAGCTTTTGCTCTAAGAAAACTACCTTAAATACCCTAAGTAACTGAGAGAAAAATCTCAGCTGGTCACTTACATATCAAATGACTCAATTAACAGATGGTCTGAATACATGAAGATCTTATAGTATTCTCATGGGGAAAGTGTTGGAATAATTCTTTTTCTAAGTTGATATGTACAAGATACAAAGACAATTGTTCAGTAAGTGACCTGGTTCCTTCTCATTCTTTCTCCCTCCCTTTTAGCCACTCATTTAGTATAATGCTTTCTATGCACCAGATACCATGCTATGGACTAGGAACTCAGGAAATAAGCAGTGTGTACTGCCTTCATGGAACCTAGTTGGTTTAAGCAACCAATTGATTTTTAAAATGATCTTTTGTGAATGGCATATAAATAGTCTACAAGTATTTGTATAACTGTAGTTATGCTGGTACTATACACAAACATCTAGTTAGTTCAAAGAAAATCATTTTTACTATAATTTTTATATTGTAATTTAAATGTATTTGAGTCACAGATTAAACTACTAATAATGCTTTCTTACTAAAATTCCTAAGGAGTCTCTGCTTGTCCACCTGATGTTACCCTTATTTCCGAATAAGGTAGCTTCTACATGTAAGAGAAAACATACAGCTCGTTTTTTTTTTTTTGAGACTGACTGTACTCAGTGTGATATTCTCGAGTTCCATCCATTTTCCTGCAAAAGGCAAGATTTTGTTCTTTATGGAAACATCAGATAGATGAGCAAAGACTCTGGGGAGTGACTGAGGGGGATTAGGGATGGGAGACAAGTCATAAAGAATGTAATAGTTGAAATGATGCTATGAGCTGGGCGTGGTGGCACATGCTTGTAATGCCAGTACTTGGGAGGATGAGAAAGGAGGATCACAGTTTTCAGAGCCAGCCTCAGCAACCTAGTGAGGCCCTCCCTTCTCAACTTAGTGAGACCCTGTTTCAAAATAAAAGAATAAAATAGGGCTGGGGGTATAGCGCAGAGGTAGAATGCCCCTAGGTTACATCCCCAGTAACAAAGAAAGAAGAAAGAGAGAGAGAGAGAGAGAGAGAGAGAGAGAGAGAGAGAGAGAAAGAAAGAAAGAAAGAAAAAAATGCTATGAATGTATACAAAGAAAGAAAAAAATGCTATGAATGTATACAAATCTACTAATTCCAATATCAAAGACATGTGTGGGGAGGGAGAGGGAGAGGGGAGGGACCCAGTGGGGAGGGCACCAAGAACTATGTACATGCATCTGTCTGACACTCTATACCCCAATATGATGTAAAATTACAATGCACCACATAAAAAATAAATAAAATTCCTAAAGAAGTATAGTCATTGATTTTTAGGAAAATAAAATACAAAGGTTCTTATTACATGCCCAAAGAACATAATTTCTCTTTCTGTTCTTATTCTGACTAGACTACATACATACATATATATATATATATACATATATATATGTATATATATATATATACATATATATATGTATATATATTAAACATTTATACTTAAATTTGTATTGTACATGTTTACATGTATATATAAATAGATGAACTATAGCATAGTAACTAATAGTCAATTCAATCTAACATTATTCTTAATTTCTCACATATCAAAGTCTGGGTTATTTACATGTTCTTTCTGAGTTGTGCAAATTTAAAATAATAGTATGAGCCTTAAAAATTGCATAATTAATTCCTGACTTTCTGAAACTCGTGATCCAACTGAATATTGGAATTTTTAAAGTACCGATGGGCTGGTAGGAAAAAAAAACCTGATGCTTTTTTAAAAATCAGTCTTTTTTAAAATTTGTGGTCAAAAGATTTATATAAAAGTGAACTAGTTAATTAAAATAGGAGCTATTTCTAAAATTTAAAGCTATTTTTCCACTCTGTACAGAAATACAAGCAAGTTGATGCTTAAGGCCTTAGAAAGATTTATGTTTCAGCCTCAGAGAAGATTTATGTTTGGAAAAACTTAGACTCAGCTTATTCACCGTGGAGGTGATTTATATAACTTTTATTAAATGATTGATTTGAGAATAGCTCCTTCTGCCCTTCTGTTTATAGTTTGCTTCTGTTTCAAAAAACACTTCAAATTATTTTCATCAAATGTCTAAATTATGCATTTTAAACCTCTCAACAATAAACTTTCTTTCCTAAAAGTGAAATGCATTGGCAATTTGAGACTCTTTTATGAAAGAGTGATACTCAGCGGTCTACAAAAATAAATTAAAACATATCTCAAATGCCATTAGAAAATTATGAAGTGGGCAAACCTTTTTAAAAATTATATGCACCAAAGCATGTATTTGTTTAAGCCATAAATCTACATTAAAATTAGTTTAATTCAATCCCATCCTATTTAAGCATTTTAAAACACTTTGTGGTAGATCCTTATAATGATCTATAAAGTGTAATCAAAAATTATTGCTCTCAATAAAGGATTAAAATTATATTCGTTCCAATTAAATATTTCACTGATTTTCACAAATCAAGACCCCCACATGGTATAGCTGACACTGGAGCCATACTGCCTGGGCTTGAACCTGACCATGTTTCTTGACTTTTCTATTCCTTGGTTTTGTCATCTATAAAATGGAATAATAACTCATCAACTGCTGTGTGCATGTATATCACTATCACTATGAACTACGTTATAATATGAGACTATAAGGCTACAATGCACCAATAAAAGTGTAAAAAGTATATTAAAAACATTTAACAAAACAAAAATAAAATGGGATAAGGTTTTCTATTGCATAGTTTTGTAATGATGATTAAATAAGTTAGATATATATAAAGATTTTAGGACAGTGACCACCTCCTAGTAAATACTCTTACCTATTGCTGTTATGATTATGCTAATATCAATAGGAATATCAATAATATCAATAGAAATATCAATAGGAATGAATGTAAAGTCCTTCATGAAGTAATTGCTGAGAAACATTTAAGGAAAACTTTTGTAAAATCACAGGGTCTTCATGGATAGAACTCTTTCATTTAGGAATACTATGAAATATAAGGATGAATTCTAGGGATTTTCTTTCCCACCACCAGGATAACATTCTTAAGAATAAGAACCTGTCTGTCTTATTTACAGCTAAATCTCCAGAGACTAAAACTTGATACAGGTACTCAATAAATATTTCTTCTTCATAGATAGACAAAACAAATATTTTTCACTGACAAACACATTATTAAAGTAAAATATCACCAAAACCTTCAGCAAAAATGTCCACAGAAAAATATGAAATCATTAACTTGAACATCACAATGAGGAGCAGATCCCCTCTTGATAGCTACCAAACTAATTTAGGAGAGATGATCACTTTCTTCCATAGTGACAATTTTCAGCAATAACAGTTCTGACATCACTTACTACCCCCTGATTATGCTTAATCACTTTGAAAGTCAAGTTGTTTGTGGGAAGCTCACATTATCTCCTTGATTAAAGAATCCCACCCTCTGCTAAATAGTCTGTGGACATGAACAGAACCTTTCTATTGTTTAAACCATGAATAAAGTCATCTTTTGAGATAAAATTTTAAAAAAACACTGAATGTGAGGTCAAGAGGTTCACTTTCTATCATGAAATGTGCAACTATTTTTATTTACTTATTTTTATCTTGAGCATGTCACTAACATTTAGGAGTCAAACAAATTTGTGAAAGTCATTTGCAACCATAAAATTCTATTATTTCTTCCTTTATCTTTCCTCAGGAATTTTAATTCCTTTAGCTATATATAAAGCTATATATCACCTAATATCTATTCCCTTTATATTTTCTCAAAACCTTTCTATTTTATCATATTATTTTTAAAGGATAGAGGATAAATATATGGAATAGTTTAATTAAGTCAGATGGATTCCCAATATAGATAAAGGATTACCAGTGTCAACTGTGAAAGATATGAGATTTTATCCTACATGAAAGGTAACAATTTAACCTGTGGCAGTTTTATGCATCCTGGCAGATGATCTGAAACTTCTGAGTCAGAGAAAAAGGTATTCCTACTCATGAGGGCAAGCAGCATGAACTCCGTGTTTTCATTGGTTGTTCTTACCCCAAGTTCCAGGAAGAACCCAGGGAGTTGCTGCACATGCGGCAGGTTTGCATCACAACTGTATAAATCCAAACTTAGGGGACCCAAATACTTTATTTTTTATTTTTATTTTTATTTTTGCAGTACTGTGGATTGAACCCAGGAACATTCTACCTCCGAGCTACAGCCCCAGCCCTATTTTTTATTCTTTGTTTTGAAACAGGGTCTCACTAAGTTGCAGAGGGCCTCACTTAGTAGCTGAGGCTGGCCGCGAACCCGGATCCTCCTGTCTCAGCCTCCCAAGTACTGGGATCACAAGCGTGTACCACCACACCTGGCTGGATCAAGATTTTAAATGTAAAAAAAAATCAGTCAAGTCCTATAGAAAATTTTGGAATTTCAAAAATAATTGATAAAGAATAACTCTTTGAATATAAAAAGATACATAAATGAAAAAAGCTAGTGTATTTGACCATATGAACAAACAACTTTTGTATGGTTAAAAAAGTTATCAAATCAAGTGGCCAAATGAGAAAGAAATTTTGTAACTTTTATCATAACAAGGGACTAAATGTTTTCATATATATATGGACTCTTATTATAGGTCTTATTAAGAAAGACCAACAACCCAGTTTTTTAAAAATTGGGCAAGGATATGGAAAATAGTGTATAGAAAAGAAAGAATAAGATGGCTCTTAAACATATAAAAGATGCCCAAATTCATTCATAGTAAGAGAAATGTAAACAAAAACCCCTCTGAAATACTAGTTTTCATTTACAAGATTGCAAATGATCAAATGGTTTGATAGAATACTATGTTGACAATCATGGGGAGAAACACACATACATTCTGGAGAAAGGATGTCTGGATATAATTTCTATAGAGGACCATTTGACACTATCAAAATTTCCAATTTGCTTTGAACCAGAAATTATAGCTATGGTCATCTGTGAAATTATGCAATTTGTGCAAAGCTATTCATTTCAGCATTATTTGTGATAGTAAAAGAGTAGAAACAACCCAGCTACAGATAAATGGTTATAGAGTTATAGTACTATTTTTGTTTTTAAAAATCAAATGAATGGATAACGAAATGTGATATATACACACAATGGAATTTTTCTCAGCCATAAAGAAGAATAAAATTATGTCATTTGCAGGAAAATGAAGAGAACTAGAGAATATTATGCTAAGTGAGATTAGCCAGTCTCAGAAAGGCAAGGGTCATATGTTTTCTTTCATATGTGGAAGCTTAGTGAGAAAATAGGAAACAAAAGGGACTTTAGATTAATAAAGAGAGACCAGTAGTATAATGAACACATTTTATTACTATAAATATTATTTTCACAGCCAAGTAGCATACTTTTCTTTCTTGCATAGTCTGTTGATGTTGTTAGTTTTTGTTTTGTGTTCTAATGTTTCTTCTAGTCTGTTCTCCCTGTGATGACTTTCTTTTCTCAAATTATCTCATTGTCACTTGTTTTCTGGGAGCACCATTCAGACCTTTTACTCTCTTCTAGATTAGGAGCTTTCTAGGCCAACTGCTTTCTGCCAGCTGACTCCATTTATTTTTCCTCTGAGTTGATTCTGCTGCTGCTTCTTTTCCTTGTCATCTCATTTTCTTATTTTTATTTTATCATTTATATAAACACATCAAGCAAATTATGAAAACAAATGTTAAATTGTCTTTATTCTACACTCACTCTTGATTGATAGTTTGTCTTGGTATAGAATTCTAGGTTGGAAAATATTTCACTGAAAATTATAAAGGTTTTGCTCCAGTGTCTTCTAGTATCAGTGTTGCTAATGAGAAGTCTAATGCCTTTTGGATTACTGTTCCTCCTAGTTTCCTAAAAAGAAGGAAAGCAAAAATAATGGTATCTGACCATTCACCATTCTTCTCCTGGAACTCTTCATACAAGGAAGAAAATGGGAAGGATATTTTCTCCATCTCATTCTGATTGGTTAGAACCACCTTTATATCTCTCTTCCTTCTTCTGTGCCTTGAGAAATATGGTGTTATTTTCTGATCCATGAGAGCATCTCCTGACAGGAAGTGATGACATGCTTGGTCTTTATGACACTCTTCTCTATTTTTATAATTTTATTGGTGCATTGTAATTATACAATATAGTGCTGTTCAAAGTGATACAAATATACATGCACATAGCACTTGGTGTATTTCCCTCCAGATCCCACCCTGTTACCCATCCCTCCCTGTACATGTTAGTGAGATTGGTAATGATACGTTCATCTATGGACATAGCATTATTTGGACTGTTTCCTTCATCAGTTCTCCTTTTCCCCCTCCTAACCTCCTTCCCCCAAACCCCTTCCACTATTCTACTGATCTCTCTCCTCATTAATCTAAAGTCCTTTTGTTTCCTATTTTCTTTATATCTTCCACATATGAGAGAAAACATATGACCCTTAATTTCTGTGACTGGATGATAGCACTTAGCATAATATTCTCTAGTTCCATCCATTTTCCTGCCAATGACATAATCATGTCCTTCTTTATGGCTGAGTAGAATTCAATTATGTGTATATACCACATTTTCATTATCCATTCATCTGTTGACTGATATCAAGGTTGGTTCTACAATTTGGATATTGTGAGTTGTGCTACTATAAAAATGGGTATGCATGTATCACTATAGTATTTTGACTTTAATAAAACACTCTTCTCTTAATAGAGCTGGTTTCTAGATCGCTATCTTGTATGGACTCAACAATCCTTTTTTTTAATACTGAAAGTCAAACATTGACTTTTCCATTGTCTTTATATTCATACTGTTACAATCTTAATCTTCCCAAGAAAAACACATGCCTCCAGCAGAAAGTAGGAAGACCAGTAGAAAGAAGTTAAAAGGAGAAAAGTACTTCAATGTATGTTCCAATACTTTTAAAATTCTATTCATTTTCCTACAAATGACATAATTTTATTCTCCTTTATGGCTATTTTCTCCTTTTAAATGTTTGGTTTTCACCACCTTATTCAATTGCAACTTACTTAGCCTGATATTGTATAAACCATCTTCACAGTTATCTTCATTAAATAGCTAGGTCTTTCATATGGTGTGACTATCTCAGTACTGATTTAATTTTTAATCCTAAAATTACTAGATTGTTTCCCATGGTCCAGTAATTCACACTGCAAAACCTAAATTTAAAAGTTACTAATGATATTAAATTTGGAATACATTTCTGTTATGTTGCCCATTCTAAAAAGACATTTAAAAGCAGAATATTTATAGATTGTTCCTTCTGTGTGTAGTAGAACCATGTTTCCCTGTGGCCAGTGACCTATGGGAAAGCAGTCTGAAAACTCAGACCGTTATCATGATCAGACTAATCATCAAAACTGAATGTCTCATATGCTTCCTTGAATAAATCATTAAAACATATGATACAAATGGATTTGACAGATCATGGCCTAACAATTTTTCCCTGTCAACAGAGCCTTGAGTTAACCGAAATTCAACCATTTCATTAATTATGTTAGGTGGGGCTAAAATAAAACAAGTCTACATAGTTTGTTATAATCAAGAATAATTGTAAAGGTGAAATTACCAAAATAAGAAAGTATTTATGATAAATCAATGAAAATGAATAAAGAATAATTACCAAATATGAAACCTTATTATTTAAAATGCTCATATCATTTAAATAACTTGATTAGTTCTATTTTTTACTAATTAATGATTTGTATAGATACCTTAGTCTTTTCAGTTCATGTTTTCTAAAAAGTAAGTGCTTAATCCTCACCAATGTGAGACAAATGAAAGGATGCAGGTTACACTTCTTCCTCTAATGAAGGGCAAACTCCTCCAAATGGAAGTATAGCATCTATTTTGCAATACTACCACATGAGAAGTAAAAATAACTTGGATTATTTTGGTATCAAGTGGGATTTGTTGATGAAGAATATAATCATCTAAATTGGATTTTCTGTAGCTGTGACAGTTAATGTTCTCACTACTGCAGTAGCACCAAGAGAAGTGCAAAGAATCAGAATCTTAGCATGCTTTCATTCATCCAACCAACACCTACTAAATGCAAGACACTGTGCTGGATGATGTGTGGATAGATATACAACATACAAATGGAAAGTCTCATTAGAGAGGCAAAAATCACTCTTGGAGGAAGTTTGTGGGGAATGCAGAAGCCTCACAAAATTCCAGATTCACAGACTATATGTTCTGTTATTTAACTTATAATATTTCTAGTTCTATTGGATTAATCTATAGTGACTGAGAACAAGCTAGTTTGTAATCTATATAATGAAAATAGATGTGTTTTCTGAGTTCAGAAAACATGGGAAAAGATTATTATTAAAATGGATCCCTGAAACCACACAGAATGGTCATAATTCATCATGTCCCACATCTGAAATGCTTCCAGGGCTTTTAGATAGAATTGTTAAGTTTTGAAAGCATTATATATGACCTCTATTTTTTAAATTGCTAAAGGTAAAATAAAATTGTTCATCCAATTAGGGAACTTGTTTACTGCAGCTGATAATGATTGAATCATTTCTTTTTTTTTTCTCTTAGGAGTGTTTTTTCTTAATGATTGAATCATTTCTGTCCACACTAGTATTTCATAAGATTTCTCTCTACTGACAGTTCTTATCAGTGTTACTGGGAAGATTTGTAAGAGCTTTTTTAATAGGTCAGACTCTATTGTTCTTCATTTTAAATACATCTATTTCCTAGTATGCTGACAACTGTTTATGATAAAATAATAGGGGTTTTTATATAAACATAGAGTTCATTTTCTGAGTACTTACACTTCCCAAGGAAAACTCTTTCTTGTATCATGATAATTATATGAGATGACTAAAATTGGTCATTCCTTTAATTTATTAATAAAAACATTCTTAAACTTCCCTTCTCAGAACTAGTATGAAAATCACTTCCCATGACTAGACCAATGTCTATGATATTTTTATTTGCTTTTGCCTAAAACTTACTTCCTAGAAATTTTCATAGAATAATTAATTGTCAAAAGAACCAAGTATAGAGATAAAAATTTTATTCCAATGCCCCCAATGTAATGTTTGTTCTCAGACATTTGTACATTGTATTTGAAAACAGAAAATCCCCTAGTAGTATTTTAAGAAGTTATACAGATTCTGCTTAATCTTATGTTTCAAGTCTATAAAGAATATTCTAAAGTAATAATCATAACACTTAAAATGCACTTACTCACATAACATTTTTGTTGAAGTGGGTATTAGGTATCATATGTATTGCAAATTCCTGACAAGGGAGTGCAAATAATACTTTAAAATGAAATTTGTATTTTATACTCTAGCTCCTTTCCTTGATTGAGAAGTTATGAATATATCTTGCCTCTTTTCACAAATGAAAATATGTTCAAATGCAATTAATCTATCCTATTAACTTTACTAAACATCTGCTATATTTGTTAAGCACTTCAAAATTTTCTTCTGAACCAGTTAATTCTAAGTAATTTCTAGGTTAAATATTTACATGGACTTCCACGATGATAAGCCCTAGTTTGTCTTAAATAATCAGCAATTGTCCAGAGAGCTTTGTAAAATGTAACACATTGCAATCGCTGTCCACTGGAACTTAAAATGGTTTAGCTGGCTCAGACTATTTTTTGCATATTTTTATCCTGGCCAAAAGAAGTAACATCCTTATGAATTCCATTCTTTGTCAACATTTTTAATATCCAGAATTCCACTGGAAAAAAAAACAATGGATGCTTATATCGACATATGCAGATGTTCATGTCATGAAAACCCTAAATTGAGCTTCTCTTTCCGAAAAATGATAATTCTGCATGTTTGAAAAATTTTAGAAATAACCCAATTTACAATTATTTTATATCAGACTAAATAGATGGAAAAAGTAGGAAAAAATGGATAGGCATTCTTTGGAAAATTAAATCAAAGAGAAAATGCACAGGTTATTCAAATGTGCTATATGTACAAAGATATTTAAGAATATGATTCCTAGAAAAAGTGTATAAATCTGTAAAATATCAGGTAGTGGTCAAAGATTTGAATAAATTTTATAATAGAGATGAAGTTATAGTTGATAAATGATTTATTCTTAAATGAGCTATAAGATAATCTTACACATCAGAGAATGGAATGATGACTTTGGAATTAGGAAGATAAATACTTGAAGTTCTTCAATGTGTTATTGAAGTCCAAGTTGTAAAAATAAAAATGATATGCAGAGTAGAAACCTATCCCCCAACACCAATACTCAGTATTGTTCTACACCAGTGTTTTCTTTATGATCCAATCTACCATGTGTTTATTGACTCCCTTCTATAAGTGAGGTAGAGGGTAAAATTAAAAAGAATGTCTATCCTCTAGAACGCACAGTCAACTAAAAGGATAGGTAGAGCACACCTAAATGATGACATTTACAAAATAAGAAAGAATAACGGAAGGGGTTCTGAGACAAATGCTGAGCTCTACCCAAATTTAATTTAGGTAAGCTGGAGTTCAGGTGTATCTGTAATTTTCATAGTAAGTGATAAATAAACCCATTGCTTGTCTTTACTAAACAGAAGGAGTAGTAATCTGAATAATTATAAATAATGAATTATTTCCAAATTATAATTTCTAAGTTTTGGAAAAATATCATTTTGTATAGTTTATCAATCTTTTACTAATGTCAATATCAAGGTTATTCTTATGTGTAAATGTCAACTAATATTCAATAAAGATAGTTGGGAATTGTTATAAATATTTGAGCAATGTGGCTAGGATTAAAAATAGGTTATGGGCCGGGCGTGTTGGCGCACGCTTGTAATCCCAGTACTTGGGAGGTGGAGACCGGAGGATCCGGGTTCGCGGCCAGCCTCAGTGACTTAGTGAGGCCCTCCGCAACTTCGTGAGACCTGGTTTCAAAATAAAGTATAAAAAGTAGGGCTGGAGGTGTAGCTTGGAAGTAGAACGCCCCTAGGTTCCATCCCTGGTACCGGAAAAAAAATAATAAATAGGTTATGGATAGTTCTAAGAAGAAATGTTCCATGAAAGATTAAACAAAATTTACCAATTTTTCATCAGACTCCTAGCTGAGTGCTAGACTTTGCAAAGATGAAGGGGGATTCAGGGTGTGAAAATTCAGGAGATGGGTAAATGGGTTTATGTATTTGAGTGGATACCATATCTTACTCTTCAGACCTTGCACATAAAAGGTTCTCTTAAGTATATTTAATCTGTTGAATACATTCCAAATTAAATTTAATATTCATGCATTGTGTAGATTTTTGCTATATAATTTACCAACTAGTAAAGAGAGTAGATTTTAATTATATTTATCAGAATTAAGCATATTCCCTTGATGACATTTGGTTTGTGTATGTTTTAGTAACTCATGTTTAAAAACACTGAAAGAGCTGTTAGCGTTTGGCTGAATATCAAAGATGTTATATATTAGTTTGGCTATTCATGTAATCATAATAGTTCTCCTAAGGGTAAGAGGGAAAAGTTTAATCCAGTGCCAAGATTGTGTCAGTAATATAAAAACTGACACAACTCTCTGTAATTACATTGTAATTAATACTTGGTATATTTGGATTTTAACATTTGTTTTTCATATAAAATTAGGAATTTACCATCCTAAAGTTGGCCTAATTTTCTAAATTTCCTTAGTTATATATCATTTAGCAGGTGTTTTTCTTAAAACTACAAACAGAGCTGAATCATTTTTCATTCCTTTGTTTTTATTCCTGCCTAAATCAATAAAATATGTGATTCATGTGCTTCTGTAGCATTAAATTGTTCCAAAAGCAAATAAAAAAATGGAATTGATAAATATGTAAATTATATTCATCCATTGTAGAAAAGGAATCAGAAAGATTTGGGGGAACATTTCGAATTGGCAACACATATTTTGTACTAATGTTTTCTGAAAATTAGTTATGATAATTTTTACTGAATTCTGACAACTTTAATCAAATGAAAGCTATCTGAATGAAAAAACTTAAATAAGTATATCACTTTTTCTATTTAAAATAAAATTAGTAGTATGATTATGCATATATATAATTTGGTTTCTGAGAAAACTAAAAACAAATATGTACAAAATAAGTAGTTATGGGTCATCATAAATACATCTGGTGTTTTGTTTTAAAGATAATCATGAATTCTAAAGAAAAAAGTCATCTTATAGACATGAGTCCTGGGGGACAGGGGATGTAGCTTAGTAAGAATTCATGTGTAGCATGTGTGAGGCCCTGGTTTCAATTCTAAGAGCACACACCAAAAAATCCTAATTATTTTTAAATTAGGTAAGAAAGAGTGTTTCTTTTGGAATTAGGGTGAGTTCAGATTTATTTGAATAAGCACCATTAGTTTTTTATTTATTCTAAACCATTTAAGGTATTCAGTATGTAATATGTTAATCATAAGTATTTGGGAATCCTAGCCAATAGTGGTGGTGCACGCCTGTAATTACAGTATTTGGGAAGCTGAGACAGGAGGATCACAGGTTTGAGGCCAAACTGGGCAACTTAGTGAGACCCTGTTTCAAAATAAAAAGGGATGGGAGTGTAGGTCTGTGGTAGAACGCCCCTGGTTTAATTCCCAGTATCAAAAAAGAAAGCTGGGCGTGGTGGCACACGCTTGTAATCCCAGTACTTGGGAGGCTGAGACAGGAGGATCACAGGTTCGCAGCCAGCCTCAGCTACTCAGTGAGGCCCTCCACAACTTAGTGAGACCCTGTTTCCAAATAAAGAGTAAAAATAGGGCTGGGGATGTAGCTAAGAGGTAGAATGCCCCTGGGTTCAATCCCCAGCACTGCAAAAAAAAAAAAAAAAAAAAAAGAAATAGTAAGTATTTGGGAATCCTTTGGATCTTCAACCAAAAACTTTTGTTAGAGTGAGTTGATTCCCCAGCATGTATTGTTTTCATTCAGCCATTAACAAGTAGGCATCATGATGCAGATATACAGATTCTGCCTTATTGTGGCTTAGAGCCAGGTGAGAGAAACAAATTGTTATATAAACAGCCATTGAACCAAATTTGTGATAAGTACTTTAAAGGAAAAGTACAAGGAACTCTAAGACTGAAATAGGCAACTCATGCGCAGTCAGGGAAGGTGAGACAGGGTTTCCTGTCAGTGTGGCTGTGATATAGAGTCAACTAGGAAGCTCTTCAGATGAGTAAGAAATGATAATGGGAACCATAGGAGTGGAGACAAATGGATCCGAACATACTTAAGAGAGATAAGAGAGGGGAGTATGGAGTATGAGTTCTTGGTGTCTCGGAGGAGAGCACCAGGAGGATGCTGTGTGGGTTTGTTGAAGTGGGGGATGCTGGAGGAGGGTCCAGTTTAGGAGCCAGGACCCTGAGTTCAGTGTTTAGTGTGAGATAGCCAAGTGGGTATGTCAAGCAGGCAACTGGATGTTGGATCTGCCTGCAGCTTAGAAGATAAACTGAAGCTTCAGATCTAGGAACCATTGGTCTAGAGAATCTGAAGCCCACAAGTATATGACCTCATGGTGAGAGAAGGTGAAAAGAAAGTGAACCTGAAATCACCCACATTTAAGCCATATTTGTAGGCTGAAAAGGGAAGGAGGAAGCTGCAGAAAAGACTAGCAACTGCGAGAGATTTAAAAAAAAGCGATATCATTTTGAGTTTCATGTTGAGTAAGAGTTCTTGTATAACAGTAAATGTCTAAAAAATCAAGACTTGACTTCCAAATTAACAACACCTGGGATTTTCCTGGGACATTTTTTTGATCTGGAAAAACAACTCTTCCCTGTCACTTGACAATATTATGAGAGAGCACTAATTAATGCCTAGGATACTCAAAGTTAAATGTTATAAATAGACATTTTTTAAGCCAATGCCATAATCATGCGTTTTCTTAAAAGAGACATAAATACACTCTCAACCAAAAATTTAGTTTCATATATGGAGTTTAAATATGTTAAAAAGTATTTTTTTCTGTTGCAAAATTGCTACCATTTATTTATGGTGCTTTGGTGAAATCTGGCTTCAGTCACATGGGATATTTTAACTGGGAGTGGATGTTTAATTGCACACCTGGCTTGGAACTTCCTTTTATTCTTTTCTGGACTTAACTACCAAGATAAACCAACGAATGAAGGGCAATTCATCATGGCTAATATATTGCATAGCTTAACCTTAGATGAGCTCAACTCACTTAAAATTTTTGTGTTTAATCAATGAAGTATTTGTTTTCATAACATTCTTTGTGAGGCAGGTGTACTTGAAACAGTCTATTAACATGAGTCCTTTTCCCCTCAGGGCTCCCTTGAGATGCAAGGCCCCCAAGGTCCACCTGGAAAAGAAGGCCAAAGGGTAAGTCAACTCGGAACAACTGGTAGGTAGTACTAACTCAGGGGCGAGTTATTTCTGAACATTTGAAAAATAAAACCAAAATATAGCAAACAGATGGGCATATGAAGTGTATCAACTATCCAAAGGTTGAAATTTAAGATTAGAGATTTTGGCAAAAAAATTCTGTATGTTTTGAAGATTGGCAGCACAAGTGTAGAAGTAATTGCTTGGGTAAAATGAACTAGCCCTAATTTGTTCGGGAGCACTCCAGCTGCATTTTCTGTTTTTGAGTTAAGTCCATGAGTGTCTTTGTGGAAGTCCAGCCTGTTTTCAAATTCTGTAAAAATTGTGGATATTAACTGCATTACCAAACTAAATTATCAGCATCGGTAACTCTTTGCAACTCTATTTTTATTACTGTGTATTGCCTTTAACTGAAATAAAATAGTAAGTGAAAAAATTGTAATTGCAATTAGAAGTATTGCTACAAGCTTCTATCTAGTCTCATTGTTATAGGAACCCTCTGGAATAATAGACCCAAACACCAAATGGAGTGAAGAAGAGAAGGATGTATTTTGCTAGCTAGTGGGCTTAGAGCTCCCCAGAAATATGCCTCCAGCCCCAAGCTCCATGTGAGCTCTCACTTTATAGATTTGCAACAAAGGACGAAAGTAGGCAGGTGGGCTTACAGAGGCTGAAATGTGACAGTCAGAATCATGGGAGGCCCTAGACTAAGGATGGGAAGAGGGTAGCTTCCCTGCTCCCTCCCCAAGTCTGGTGCCCAGTGAGTAATTGGACAGCCCCTACTCTCTAGGTGCCTGGGGAAAAAGGCCTCAGCAGGGATCCCTCCCAGAATGTAAGCAAATCATTTGCTTGACGAAGGAGAGACAAGAGAGACTCTCTGGGTCAAGGGGCTTGAGCAAGTGGCACACTTGCCCCAGGCAGAGTCACAGCCTACTAGACATAATAAATTTTCTTCCCCTCTTTCCTAAGCTGAGTAGTATCAGAAGTTTGGAACAAAGGTTCATGACCCAGCTTTAGCAACTTTTCTGTTCTACCACATCATCATACTCCAGTAAAATGTAGCTGTGGTACCCAATTCTTGTGGCTTACTGTGATTATTACTCATTTCAAATCATTTTGAAGTCTCAGAACATGTTTATATGATTTTTCATATAGTTATTAATGAAAAATCTTTGTGCTAAATAAAACAGGTACTATCAACTTCTGTAACCTTATACATAAGGATTCTGTAACATACAGGTTTAGGTAACTTGCTGAAACTTGGGTGTCTGATTTTAGATGCCATGTTTTCTCTTATTGTTCCAATATATTGACCCAAAATTCATTTTTCAATCATTTTCATTTATTTGTTCCCAGTACTGCCCTCTGGTAAATAAGTCTGTTTCCTCAAATACATCAGAATCCTTCAAATATTTGAGGGTCAACGCTGAATTTTATCAAGATTGACCTTATTTTTTTAGGTTAATAAAATCCCAGTTTTCTTAACATTTTTACTGATCATATGCATTCCTGATCCCCCTATAATCTTTCCCAGTAAACACTCATTGACTTTCTGGAGGTGTCAGGAATAGGATACATGTGGTCTTATTTAGGGCAGAGTAAAATGTGGCAAGTAGACCCTGTACCATAGACAGTGTACTTCTATTTCAACCTAAGATTGAGCCAGTTCTTTGTCTGGCATCATACTGTATTGGACAGGGTTCACTAGATTAACAGAATTCACAGAATGAGTATATTTGAAAAAGGGATTTATCAGATGGGCTTACAATTTGAAGCAATGTAGTCCCAGGTTCTGACTGCATGTGGAGAGTCAGAGGAACCAGTAGCTGGTCGAACGGTCTAAGAGCTGGAGTCTTAGGATCGGAGCAACCACTAATTCAGTCCCAGTCCAAGACGTGAAGATCAGGAAGCTCTTCGGAGAAATGATGGTGAAGTTTCAGTTGGAAGGGCTGGAGGCCGAGAAGATCAAGAAGCTCTTCAGAGAAAGGCAAAGCCGGCGGCCGAAGATCTCAGGCGAGGGCAGATGCGTTTTCCTCGGAAAGAGTCGCGCACTCTCTACGCGGCTTCTCCCCCTTTTTCTAAGTCCTGCACCTATCAGAATCCTGCTGCCTACATTCAGGGCAGGGCTTTCTGTTTAATCTGCTGTTACACACCCAAAGTCACATGATCTTGGGTGTGTCATGATCAGGTCAAGTTGACAACCTACATTGACTATCACACATACCATTGACTTATACTGACACATGGTCAATTAAAGGTTCTCCTCTTTTGCTTTAATAAAAACCTTTAAAACACCAGATCTTCACCAATCCTGTTGTATTGCATAATTGCCTTTCAAATCCCAGAGTAGGAATTGTTCCTTTTTGTTGTTATATTTTATCTTCTGGATTTTAATCCACAATACCATTTTATTATTTGGGAGTTATTTTGTTGTTGCTTAAAAACATAAATCCTCTTTTCCTGTGAAATAGCTCCCAGCTTTATGTTACTTCAGCATTTGATGAGCCTGCATTCTGCCTTTATTCAAATCATTAATGAATTCCAACCAGAACAGGGCCTGATGACCCTATGTAACTCCGGGGTAGCCTGCCTTCTTTCCTACCATTGATCATGTACAAATGCATTTGAACTCTTTCTACTCCCCACCCACATTTCTTAATTTGGTTTGTAAGATAATTATGAGAGACTTGTCAGATACTAGCTGAAGTGAAAAATATTCAAATGAGGCTTTTCAAAAATAATATACTTAAATTGAAATTGTACCCTATGAAAGCTTGCATTTCAGAAGAAGATGGGTTAAAGAATAAATTAAGCTTATGTATTTTTCATGATAATTATGAAAGCAATTATTTGAATTGTAAAGTTCAATCACTATTTTATGCAAATTCATTCCATTTATAAATATGTAGAGTCCCCCAACTTTAATATTACTTTTATTTTCCATCATGAGTAACAGTGTCAGAAACTAAAGCATGTAATAGAATTTTACAGCCACTGTTAGGCATAGTTTGCCATTTTGCTACTGCTGTTTCTCAAATATCATATTTATCAAAGGAAGTAGCTAGAACAGGTGTTATTGACATTATCTACATTTACAAATGATTTTCAAATATTCCTAGTGATTTTTTCCACTTTACAAGATACTTGAATGGGAAATATTAACTTAAGAAATTAGCATTCTTACATATTTATGTTTAGATACATCCGAGTGTCACCATTTCTTCTCTGCTCAAGAGATAACCAAAAATGAAAATTAAAAAAGACAGGTAACACTCAGCTTTTTGACACATAAATTATTTGTATGTGTATAAGTGTGTAATATATATTATATTATATATGCATACCTTCTGAAAGCTAAGACTAATAGTTTTTCCATTTCATTGAAGTTTTCAATAGAATACAGTAGTTGGAAAAACTCTATGAATTAAAAAAAAATATTGAGGGAGGAACCAAGATGGCAGGATAGTGAAAAGACAGTTCACCACTCCCCAGCACCCTCTCCTGCCCACACCCTGGCGCCCAGAGGTCTTTCAACCATTTTTAAAAATATATTTGGGCAAGGCCCACGTGACCACCAGCCCGCAGCCTGAGAGCTGTGCACAGATACAGCAGGGCCCAACGATCGGCCCTGCACTGAGGCACCCCTGGCTCCAGCAGATGGTGACTGCATCCAGCTGGTGCTCCTGCAGGAAGGTGTCCCAGCTCCAGGAAGCAGATGAAGGAGATGTTGGCCAATGACCTGGAGGAGTCGCAGGGCCGCAAGGCCGCTGAGGTCCTCTCGATCACGTAGCTCAAGGTCTAGTTGGCACAGAAGGAGCAGGAGCTGGCCAGAGCCAAAGAGGCCTTACAGGGGAAAACCAAGATGATGGGAAAGAGAGAGGCAGCGTGTCGCCGGCGCTCCAAGAGTCAGAGCATGGATGGCGGGAAGACTACTTCTTGACAAGAAAAGCAGGACAGCCAAAACTCAACAAAATAATGAGAGCCAAAGTGCAGAGGACTGTGAGGCAGTGGAAGGAGCAAAGGGCGGTAGGGAGCTCAAAGCATTTCACCTGGTAAGCGGAGAGCCAAGACAAAGGCGCCATCTTGGCTGAGCCACCACAGCACCGTAGCCCCCGGACTCCTCCAGCAAAGAAACAGCTGATTCTTATGAAACCAGCAATTATAGCCCACCACCAAAAGCAGTTGACATCTGATCATGATGAAGCCCAAATTGAACAAAATCCACACCTACAACGGCGGTGACTGCAAAGGGTGGGATGCGAACCTCAGCCCGCGCAAAGAAAGTGACACGGAGAGACATGGATGAGGCGGCCAGGCATAGGAGCACCCCAACACTGAGAAAAAGAACAGGTGAAACATGGCCCCCCTGGAGTAGTCTAGCACTGGTGCAGAACACCACAGCACTGAGGACCTGGATGAACACAGCATGGCCCCCTGGAACAGCTCAGCAACAAGAATGCAGGGCCACACCTACACCACAACTCCTGGAGACCAATAGCAAAGAAACAGCAGATCCTTGTGAAACCAGTGACTATAGAACACCATTGAAACTGAACAACTCTGGAGCATGATGAAGCCCAAGTCAATCCAGACCTGCACCTACAGCGACAATGGTTTCAAGGGGAGGGCCATGAGCCTCTCCCCCTGCAACAAGTGCGATGAGGAGAGACAAAGAAGAGGTGGCCATACACAGGAGCAGCCCAACTCTGAGAACAGGAGCCAGTAAGCCATGGCCCCCCATGAGCAGCCCAACACCATCCTGGAATACCCCAGAACTGAGGACAGAGGTAGATGAGACATGGGCCCCTCCCCAGTGGCCCAGAACAGAGAACATGGGCGGGTCAGACCCCAGCCCCACCCCCAGAGAACCCCCTTCTGCACTGTGTACGTGGGGTGGGAAAACCTTCAGCCTTACCCCCAGAGACCCCCCAGCGCTGGGTATAAGGGGTGGGTGAGCCCTTGGCCCCATTCCCAGAGAACCCTGGCACTGGGGACATGGAGCGGGCGAGTCCTCAGCCCCGCCCCCAGAGAACCCCTCCCCTCGATGCTGGGAATGTGGGACAGGTAAGCCCTTGACCCCGCCCCGAGACCCCAGGCGCTAGGGACATGGGGTGGGTGGGCCTTTGGCCCCGCCTCCAGAGAACGGCTCCCCTGGTGCTGGGTATGCAGGGCGGTTGAGCCCTTGGCCCCACCCATGGAGATCCCCTCCCCCAGCACTGGGGATGTGGGAAGGGTGAGCCCTCGACCCCGCCCCCGGAGAACCCCTCACCCCAGCACTGGGGACGCGGGGCGGGCGAGCCCTTGGCCTCGCCCTCAGAGAACCCCCAGCACTGGGGACGCAGGGTGGGTAAGCCCTCTGCCCTGCCCCCAGAGAACCCCTCCCACCAGCGCTGGGGACACGGGGAGGGTGAGCCCTTGGCCCCGCCCCCGGAGACCCCCCAAGTGCTGGGGATACGGGGCGGGTGAGCCCTCGGCCCTGCCCCCAGAGAACCCCTCCCCCGGCGCTGTGAACGCGGGGTGGGCGAGCCCTTGGCCCTGTCCCCGGAGAACCCCTCCTCCCGGCTCTGGGGATGCAGGGCGGGTGAGCCCTTGGCCCTGCTCCCAGAGACTCCCTGGCACTGTGAACGCAGGGTGGGCGAGCCCTTGATCCCGTCCTCAGAGAACTCCTTCCCCCAGCACTGAGGGCACAGGGTGGGTGACCCTCAGCCCCGCCCCCGGAGACACCCCCCCAGGATAGGGGATGTGGAGCAGGTGAGCCCTCAGCTCCCCACCCCCGGGGAACCCCTCACGCCGGGGCTAGGGATGCAGGGCAGGTGAACCCTTGGCCTCACTCCCAGAGAACCCCTCCCCCCATCACTGGGGACGTGGGGTAGGTGAGCCCTCAGCCCTGCCTCCAGAGAACCCCTCCCCCTGGCATTGGGGACATGGGGCGGGTGAGCACTTGGCCCCACCCCCGGAAACCCCCGGCGCTGGGGACATGGGGCGGGAGAGCCCTGGACCCTGCCCCCGAAGACCCCCCGGTGCAGGGGCCACGGGGCGGGTGAGCCCTTGGCCCTGCCTCCATAGACCTTCGGCGTTGGGGACATGGGTTGGGTGAGCCCTCAGCCCCATCCTTGGAGACCCCAGCGCTGCCCCCGGAGAACCCCTACCCCTGGCACTGGGGATGCGGGGTGGGGGAACCCCCGGCCCTGCCCCGGAATACCCCAGTGCTGAGGTCAGGGGAGGATAAGCCACGACCCTGCACAGGAGGGACCACAGACAAAGAGAGGAAACCTCAGATGAGTGTAGAAGGTGAACTAACTGGGGGAGACAGGAGGGAAGGAGAGGGAAACAAACTGGAGCACAGGATGGACAAAGATGTCAAAGTCAACTACTATGCTGAAAACAGGAAGGAGGGAGGGGGAAGAGGGGGGTGGGAATTGGGGAGGGCTAATTGACCGATGAGTGCATGTATATGTCAACCACCCTGAAATCCTTCAAGATGTAAGATTGCAACGCACTAATAAAATAAAATAAATTATTGAACCACTGTCAACAAAACTCATATTTCGATTGAAAATGTTTGGCCAGGAAGTAATTGACTATCATTAGGGTTATTACAATGAAATAAAATATGTAGCAAGTCCTGTATATTTTACTTTTAGGCATAATGTCTTTAATGAAAGAAGAACATTTAATTTTAGACAAATCATTAACTTCTTGGTTTTCCTCAATGATTAAATAGATAGTAGCTACTGCTCTACATAAACATACTGTGAAAAATACAAAACATAATAGAAACATTTAATATTGCTACTATAATTTTCATTAAGACATGAGGATTCTGAATGATGAATTACTTCGTGTGTCTCCTTAATCTTTTGTGTAAAGTTTTCTATAAGCAGAACACCATATTTTACAAGTATCACACTGGAATTCTTTGGGGAATTTTCATGAGTTGATTTTATTCTTTTCACTATTTTTGGAGCTTCTAAGTCTTAGTTTATAAACCATTCATTTTAATAAAACATATAAGTAATGTTCTTATATTTAAAAGTTGTTCTTAGCCTCAACAATGTTCCATGGCAATATATATCTGAGATTTATGAGCTTTTTTCCCCTTAACCTGATTTTCTCTTTTTAATATCTGATATGGCATTAATTTGTTTCTTTTTACCTTATTGTTTTTTGTTTGTTTATAGTGCTTGGGATTGAACCCAGGATCATTCTACCTCCAAGCTACACCCTCAGCCCTATTTTATTTTTTGTTTTGGAAACAGGGTCTTACTAGTTTGCTGAGAGTCTCACTAAGTTGCTAAGGCTGGCTTCAACCTGAGATCCTCCTGTCTCAGCCTCCCAAGTATTGGGATTAGAGGTGTGTGCCACCGTGACCAGCTGTTACCTCATTATCTTTTTGAAGTCTTTCAAGTAAAGCATTTGGCTGGCACATTTTAAAGTCTTACCTACTTTATGGATCAACACAATATTTAGAATTCAACAGATGTACGTTACAGTACAGATGAGAATGTGTCAGAGAACCATGAGGAAGAAGAGCAATGGAGACTCCTACCTAGAGACCTAGAGGGTTTTCAGCATACAGAGAGGACAGAGGAGGCCAAGAAGGAACCAGGGCACAGCAAGGACATCATGTCAAAAGAAGAGTTTCAAAATTTGTGGAGGGTTCAGGAGGATTAAAACTTGGAGCAAAGTTAGCAGAGAGATGTTGGATTAAGAGAAGTGGCTGGAATTGGTGCCAGTTGAGAGAGGAGTTTGTATTGAAAGAGAGGGCATTGGAGAAAAATGGAAGAAAAGGTATAGGGAACCCAGAGGAAGAAGAGGTAGCAATGGAGTATCAAGAAGTGAATGGGAGCCCAGAGAAGTATCTTACTAAAAAGTGGAATATTTCAGGTTAGCTGAGCATATTCATAGATGCTAATGTGAAACATTTCATAAGAACTGGCATTTATAAAAAATTCCCTCTGAGATGTAAATTCCTTTATATTCCTAATAGAATCTTTCAAAATATCAAGAAGATAATTATTTTAACATAACCTTGGAGTTTTCCTTCATAGTCACATCAAACACATGTCTGAATAATCTCAAGATTAAGTATAAAACCTATCTTGATTAAAAAAATTAGTTCAGGTCTCTATAATATTTAAGTATCTCCTAGTTACTGCCACACACAGAAGTTTGTGAGGCTGACACTTCCCTCTCATACTCTGTTGCTAGATCTGTATTTTAATCCTGAACAGAAATTTTATTTTAAATTTCCTATAATTTACCCTTTATACCCCTCGTTCCTGTTCTCAGGTTATCCTCTCTGCCCAGACCTGTCCTTTCCCCCTTCTAGGCAGCCATTCCCTTGATCATCTCCTTCCAACATTTTTGTGCAGATTTTACTTTCCCTTGAAGTGCTTGCTCCAAGCCCAGCCTGGAGTCAAAATTCCTTGCATTCTAAACTGCAGGGAGAACATGAGACTACTTAGCCCCCACCCAGCAGGAGGTACCCCTTCGAACTTGCCCAGACTTGATGGCAAAGGAACTGGGTCATGTTTCCTGGATGAGGTTGGAGCCTGCAAAATGATGGGAGGATGGGCCAGCAGCTTGTCTGTTGGCTTCTCATGGTATAAAAAGCCTGAGGTTGAGCATGCAGGTTTAAATCCCAGCTTGCCACTTAGCAGCTGTGTGATCTTGGGTGATCTCCTCAGTCTCTCTGCACCTGTTTCCCCATTTAGGAAATGGAGACCATGGTAAAGCTTATCCCATAGGGCTGTGATAAGAGTATGCCAAGGAAGCATGAGGTGTCGTCATTATTCTCACCCCAGCCTAGAGACCAGAAGATGTTTGTAGAAGGGAAGGCAGGTGTATAGCATCAGCATATCAGGACTTGATTACAGAGAATGTGTAATTGATCAAGAAAAGAAATGTGTGTGTGTGTGTGTGTGTGTGTGTGTGTGTGTGTGTGTGTGTATGGTATTGGGGGTTGATCCCAGGGGCATTCTATCTCTGAGCTCTACTCCCAGCCCTTTTTTATTTTATTTTGAAACAGGGTCTCACTAGGTTGTGGAGGGCCTCGCTAATTGCAAAGGCTGGCCATAAACCTGTGACCCTCCTGTCTCAGCCTCCCAAGTACTGGGATTACAGGTATATGCCACCACTTCCAGCTAAGAAAAATTATTTAAGTTAAAATAACTGTTTTCAGTACTACTTCATTGAGCCCATTGTACTTGACTTTTACCTGAACATCCATACCCATATTTCAATGCCCCCAGAAGCTTCATGAGGCGTAGTATCTAACCAGCTCGATAATAAAATTAAGTATGTATAAA
Source organism: Glis glis (assembly GCA_004027185.1). NCBI lineage: Eukaryota > Metazoa > Chordata > Mammalia > Rodentia > Gliridae > Glis > Glis glis. The sequence continues at coordinate 1,209 of PVJS01026292.1, read as the reverse complement.
AATCCACAAATGTAGATTAGATGGTTTCCATTTCCTTAAATAGATGAAAATTGATGTCCTTACTGTGGAGTAGCTGAGGCCTCAATATTTGTTTTGTGAATAAATTGTAATGGTCATGGATAAATTTACCAAGACTTCCATGCAAAAACACGTGGTTTTTCTTCACTTGTTTGTTTTTGAACTGGTTTAAATACTTTCCCTGAAACAATACAAGTAGCATAAATTATGTTTTGATAAAATGACTGGGTTTATTGATCCCATTCGGAAAAAGGACATCAAAATCATGGCTTTTAGGAGATCAACACACACTGTAGGACTCATCCAAGCAACATTTTCTTTAAGCTTTAAATTCTTTCTTTAAATTTAAATTTAATTTAAAATTAAATTTAAATTCTTTCTTTAAATTCCTTTTAATGGCTCTGAGTATATTATTCAAGTGAAATTATGCCTCCATAGGCTAGCTATGTTCAGTGAAAGTTTTATAGAACACAGCAAGCTAGTAAAGCAACTCAGACCCACCTCACAGTACAGTAAAAACAAAACAGAACAACAACAACAACAACAAAAACAACAGTATTTCTTCTTTCTTCAGGATAGTTTATTCCAAAATGCTAACTTCACAATTATGCAAATGACCTCATAGTTCCAAGGAAGCACATTTAGAGCCTCATAGGAGCCACAGATTAGCTGCAATTGCATATCCTTACACAGACTTAAATTTAGGGGAGGATACTTATAGAGAAAAGAATAAATAGCAATGAATTTTTGGCTTCAGGAAGTAATTTGATTAGTTTCACATAAAATGAGAGGGAGCTATAAAGTCGTCATCTTATCTTTATGTATTAAAGCTGACATTGACCTTTAAAATGCACAGTGAGTGTATCTATAGTTTCCAAGCACTTGTCTATGATTTATGTCCTTGTATAAAGAATACGTATTACAGCCTGGTGCAGTGGCACATGCCTATAGTTCAGGTACTTGGGAGACTGAGACAGAGAATCCAGGTTCAAGGCCAGCCTCAGCAGCTTAGCAAGGCACTCAGCAACTTAGTGAGACCCCGATTCAAAATTAAAAATAGGGCTGGGGGTGGAGTTCGAAGACAGAATGTCCCTGGATTCAATCTCCTAGTCCCACATGTGCACATGCACAAACACACACACACACACACACACACACACACACACACACATACACTCACACACACACGCA